>PVJO010001511.1:0-170070 GCA_004026905.1 Hystrix cristata | reverse complement strand
AGCAAACTCCCCCAAATGGGAGATTTTTACAGATACAATGTGGAGCAAGAAGCTAGACCCCCAGAGGACATGTGATATTCTTCTACCTTGACGGCACAAATACCGCCTATGCTGGCTTGCGCCACAGCACGGCCAAGCCTTAAAAACACTATGGAAAGTGGAAGATGCCAGACGCAAAGACCACAGGCTGCACGACCTCCTTGGTATGAAGTGTCCAGAACCAGCCGATCCACAGAGACAGAAAGTGGATCCATGGCGCCGGCGCCTGGGGGAAGGGCAATGGGGGGATGGGGATGATGGCAGGATGAGGTTTCTCTCTGGGGTGAAGAAAATGGTCTTAGGGGGTTGGGGATTTAGCTCAGTAGCAGAGCACTTGCCTAGCAAGCACAAGGTCCTGAGTTCAATCCCCAGCAGGGGAAGGGGGAAAATTGGGAAAATGGTGAGAAACGCATGGCTGTATCTCTTGGGGAATTCACTCACATGGGTGGATTGTGGGTGTGTGGATTATACCTCAGTGAGGCAGCTGACAATGACGCCTGGAGTTAGAAGCTGGGGGGCCTGCAGTACAGCAGTGAGCCGTTAGACTTGGCGGGGGACAAAGGAGCCCAGACAGCATGCGCACCGGGAGCCGGGCATGCATTACTTCTAGGTGGCCCCAGCGGGGTGTCCAGCTTGGGAGAATTCGGGGAGATGCCTACATTTCTGTCCAGAGGTGACACTTCGGTGAAAGTTTTTTAAAAACACAACACCCCAGTTGAGGGCTAGACACATGCTTCAGGGCCACCGTATGTCCCCATCAACGAGTCCAGCAACAGCCCGGCAACTGCATAAATAACAAGCCAGGGAAGGCAGCTGGCAGCTGGGCTTGGAACGCACTCCAGTGACTCAGAGAACAGCTGGAAAGAATCTGGGGCCGCTCACTTCCCGGCCCTCCTGTGCGCCAGCCCACTGCAGAGCTCGGTGCCTGGGCTCAGGGACCCTGGGCTGAGGGCGGTGGCTGCTGCTGGAGCCACAGGCAGGTCTAGAAGGCGGCCGGCGAGCCCCAACCATTAGCCTCCTGGGCAGAACCCAGCGAGGGACAAGGACGCCTTTATGGACACGAATCGGGTGAGGCTGGCCTGTTGCGGGGCGGGTGAGAGAGAGCGAGGCACCCGGGCCAGACTGCCCTGAAGCCGCCCTGCTCAGTGACCTTGGGGACACGGGTCACCATTGCAAGCCTCGCGTCCCTGTGGGTGAAGACGCTTAGCAACAGCGCCTGTTTTTTAGGTGTTTGGGTGTGAGACCTAAATAATAAAGCTCACTTTGCATTCAGCCACCTTCTAGTAAACGAGTCCTGTGGTCACAGGTCGGAGATGCAAACTGGTTCATTTTAAGTGCTTGCTGTATGCCAGGCACCCTTGTGACCATCCACGTCTGTCCCTCCCCTCCTTGCCCACCCACGTCCCACTGTCCCCAGACCCCTCTGACGCTGGGACACTTGGGAAGCACCCCAATGATGACCGCTGTCAGTTGCTGCTGCGATCGGCCGTCTGCAGAGGAGCCGTGGGATTTATGTCGAGTGTCTGCCTGTCCTCCCCGCACAGGTCAACACAGGCGATCATCTATCAAAGGCATTTTACGAGGCCCTGAAGTTCACGGCAGGATCCTTGGCCCTCAAGAGAGGGAGGGCCGGGTGGGGGCCACGTGCTCCTGGAGTTTGTGTCAGGTCAGAGTGGGCAAGGCGAGGTTTTAGGCGGCCTGATGCTGCTTGGAATCACACCCTACTTGCTGACCCTTAACTGCACAAATATGAGCTGTGGTTTCTTCAAACAGGGAACTCTGCAATTTACAACACGTTCCTGCCTACTTTGTCTCAGGCGGAGGAGATGAACGCAGTCCCCTCACCCCCATGCTCGGAGACCCCAGAATGTAAAAAAGGAACAAATTCTAGGACAGAGTCACTAAACACGCTGTGAACACTTCATGTTTCTATTTAACAAACCAGTTAATACGTCTGACACACAATGAAGCCTCACCAGCCTGGGCGGCTGACCCGTGAGCAACTTCCTGACTCTTGGAGCCTCAGTTTCCCCATTACTAACGTGGAGAGATGGCTTCCTGCCAGGCCTCCCTGCACCACTGCGTCACATAAGCCACCAGATGTGAGATGGTCCACAGGCCCGAGGCCTCCATAAATCCAGGGACATTTTTTTATTGTTAACATTACATTCTTCCTGAGCAGGAGGATCTATTTTTGCAAGGCGCCTGCCATGTTTGGGGCTCTTTCTGAAGAGAACAGAGAGGTACTTGCTTCATTCTTAGGCAAAAGGGAAAAAAAAAAAAAAGACAAAATAGGGCAGTCAGATGATAAATTTTGTTTTTCTGGTCCCCAGTGAGCCAGAGGCCAAACACAGCATGCTGGAATGGGCAGGGTGGTGCGGCCTGAGGAGGCAACTGTGTCCGGGGAGGGCTGCCAAGGCACAGGCGGGAGAGAGTGAAGAGGAGAGGGCAAAGGCCCGGGAGGAGGAAGCTGGGTCAGAGGCTGCAGTGCGGGAGCATGGGGAAGACATCAACTTCAATCACAGGCTCTGGGCAGGGGGAAGGATGCAGGAGAGTCCTGTGGAGCAGCTGGGTGTGAGGGGTCTGGATTTGGGGGCCATGCTGAGGTCGGGGACAGAGTCAGCCTTCCTGGACCCAGCACTGATGGAGCCCCCACTCTGACCTGGGCCCTGTGAACCTGGGACAGTGCAGGTGGAGGCTGAGGGAGATGCGGGAAACAGCCACAAAGATGACGTGTGGCCAGTGCAGGGCTGGGAAGGAGCTGTCCTGGCAGGGACACAGGGCCTGCATGTGGGACCCAGATACCCCTGCAGGTGGCTGTGTGTCCAAAATGCGCACAGCTGCCCGGTCCCTGGGGAATGGGGTGGGCAGTGCTTGAGGTGGCTGCTCCAGGTCTACGTCAGTCTCTCTCATCTCCCAGTGTGAACACGGCCTGTTTTGTGTCCAGGCAGGAACCTGCCAGCTTCCTTGGGTGCAATATTGAGAACATGTGGCCTGGGACTCAGGCTGTTCCTGTCCAACAGGGTGAATTTGGGGTGAAGCAACTCTGAGCACGGGAAAGCCAGAGGCAGTTCCAGCCAACCGAGGTGTGGGTCTGGGCCTGGTTCTTCCCTCCGCGCCTGGAAACTGGGGACACAGAAGAACCTACCATGGGCTGTGCTCCAGCAAGGCACAAGTCTGGTGAGTGGCTGTCACTAACTCAGTGCCTGCGACCCCCATGGCTGCTTCTGTGCACAAAGAGTGCACTTCGCTATTTTTGTCTTCGTTCCTCCTCCAACACTAGTGCATGTGTCACATTAGCCTTTTCCAGATGGAGAAACTGAGGCTCAGAGAGGTTAAGCAGCAGGCCAGGGCCACTGAGCTAGTAACCAGAGGAGCTGTGACATCAGTCTGGTGTGCCCAGCTGTGCCCCCTTGCATCTACCCACAGATGACTGACCACTGTCACCTTCTTCCTTCTCTGATCTGTGCCAGGGGACTTTCCTGAGTCATCGGGTCACTGAGAGAAACAAAAATGTCCAGGTGGACACCCCCCACTTACCCTGCTGGCCACATCACACACACTGGCACAGGCATACACAGACATATAAACATGCATACATGCACACACTCATCTATATCTGCACTGCACGTGCACATGTGCACACAACCATGCACACATACAGATGCATGCATGTATGCATAGCACATATATGCATTAGCACACTAACATGCATACATGCAGGCACATAAGCACAGACATGCACACACTCAGGAAGCTCTTTGGGAGGAGTCCTGCTTAGCCGAGAAAGCCCGACCTCCCCTTTTTGTCCCTTCAACCCTGTCCTCAGGCTGAGTGTGACCTGGCACAGTGGCCCCTTCAACTGGGCAGAGCCGGCAGCACCTGCCATGTGCCCGACCTCCGTGGCTGGACATTGCTCTCTGCTGCCTTTGACCCCTGCACACGGCCCCACAGCTGGCCAGGGAGGTCACAGGACTGGGACGCGGGTGCGAGGGCCCTGAGCACAGAGCCAGTGAGCAAGTCAGACCGGGGTTCTGCCCTTAGGAGGGGTGCTTGGGGGGCACAGAGGGGCGCAGAGGGACAGAGAGGGGAGAGCAGACAGAAAGAGAAGCAAACTCAATGGCAAACTCCAATGACCTGTCTTGGAGAAGACCGGAAGCCTCTCAGGATGCCACTGTGCCTGAGATCATCAAGACAGCCCCAGGGGGCTCTGCAGAGAGTGCCAGAGCAGCGGGGACAGCCTGTGCCAACCCTGGGGGACCCCCATCTACCCACACAGAGACCTGGGTTCTGTGGCAGCCGTCGTCTGCCCGGCCAACTTTCCATCTGTGTGGGACTCGGCTTGGCAACCCCCTTGACTGGCAGGGACTCAATGAAACAGACTTCATCCTTTAAAGTCTCCCCAACCAGTACTTCTCACTGGGCACTAAAAATGCCAGGAGTCAGGCAGCCCCCAGAGCTGTTCGCTGCC
Organism: Hystrix cristata; assembly: GCA_004026905.1. Taxonomy (NCBI): domain Eukaryota; kingdom Metazoa; phylum Chordata; class Mammalia; order Rodentia; family Hystricidae; genus Hystrix; species Hystrix cristata. Next base: position 165,560 of record PVJO010001511.1, on the reverse strand, counting down.
CTCTGTGGTCCTTCCGGACAGCGTGCTGAGCCAGCACTTTCCCGGGCCCAGCTGAGGCCCCAAGTCCCATAGCCCTGCCATGCCGATCTTCCTGCTAATCCTGGGACTGTGAGCCCCACAGTATCCACCAGGGACTCCCAGGAGGGGGCCCTTTCCCTTCTTCTGTTTATTTATAACGCATGGCCCTCCGTGCCAAGAGGAAGCCCCGTTTCATTTCCATGTCGCACCCCAGAGAGCAGAGAGGCCCACCCAGCCCTTCATCCCCAAGACTCTGGGCTCCAGCTGCGGGTCAGAACAGCTGTGCACTGCTGGAAAATCAGAGACTCAAAATTCTGAAGCTGGAAGGGTGTCATTTCACAGATGGGACATGTGAAGTCCAGAGAGGTCTCCCAATCAGAGCAAGAGCTGGGGAGGCTGGGGGAGGGGTCCCAGCCGTGAACTCGCTGCGCCACGCCAGCAGCGTCCCCAGATGCTGATGTGGACCAGATGTCAGCCTCCTGAGGCTGCAGGCTCTGAGAAGTAACTTAACACTCAGCGCTGCCTCTTTCCCATCTGTGCAATGGGCTGACTGCACTCTGGAAGCAGGGTTAGCAGGAGGAGTCACTGGGCTGATGTCTGAATTTCCCGGGCCTCTGTAGGGTTTCCGAGCCTTAAAACCGATGAGGTTCGTCAAACATCAGTTCCCCGGGGAGCTCCTGTTTAACAATGTGCGGAAGGGGCCCAGAGAGGGCATCACCTGCCCTGGGACACTCGGTACCCTTTCTACCTCTGCCTGTGGCCAGGTGGCCTTGGCCAGCAGTGGGGAGGGGCAGTGCCGGCAAAGGACTCTGTTCCCAAGGTGATGCACTCAGTAATGGGTGGCAGGAGACCAGGGACAACTCTTCCCTCTGTCTCCAAAACTGGAGCTCTGCTCTGAAAGGTGGCCCAGCCCAAGGCTCCCTGGGTGCCCTGTTCAGAGCGGGAAGGGTCGCCCTTCCTTACCTGGGTCCTCCCATGTCCCGCTTGACCTCTGCTGAAAGACCGGCCTTGGCCGCTGCCGGTGTCACGGGTCCCCAGGAGACCCTGGAGCTGTGCACGCTGGAGCGGGAGGGCCCCTAATTGGGGCCATGAATCACGGCTCCCGGCCGGGGCTGGACACAAAATAGATAGAGGCGCCGGCGAGCCGCGGTGCACAGTGTGGGACGCGGAGGGGGGGCCGGGGGAGGAGGGGGGAGAGAAGAGAGGGAGGAGGGGGAGAGGAGGGGAAGGAAGAGAGGAGGAGGGGATGGAGAGAGGGAGCAGAAGGAGGAGGGAGGGAGGAGGAGAAGGGGAGGAGGAGGAGGAGCAGGAGGAGGGAGAGAGGAGGAGGAGAAGGGGAGGAGAAGGAGGAGAAGGAGGAGGGAGGAGGAGGAGGCGGGCTCCCGACCCCGCCCCGCCGCCCCGCCGCCCCGCCCCCTCCTCGGTTAAATGACCCGGCCTGGCCGGCGCCGCGCTGCACATGCGGCCGCTGCTCGCGCCGCCCAGGCCTCTGAGGCCGCCGCCGCCGCGTTCAGGGCGCTCGCGGGCGCCGAGGCCGCCGCGGGGGGCGCGGGGTGCGGGGGGCTCCGCCCCAATCGCCCGCCCCCTCCCCGCGGCGCGCAGCCAGGGCCGGGCGGGCGCGGATCGGGTCCCGGGCGGCCCATGGCGGCGGCGGGCGCGCGCGCCGCGCTGTCCTGCTTCGTGTGCGGCGGCGGCATCGCGCGCGGCCGGGCGCTGAAGCTGCAGGTGCGGCGTCCGGGCGCCGGCGCCCCCGCGCGGCCCTTCTTCCCGTTCCTGCTGCGCCAGGAGCCGGCGCCCGGCGCGCGCGGGCTGAGCGCGGCCGACGGCTGCGTGCTGGTGTGCGCCGTGTGCCGCTGCTTCCTGGGCGAGCAGTGGGCCGCCTTCGAGCGCGCGCGCACGCCCGTGGACCAGCGCGTGTACTGGCTCAAGCGGCCGCACCAGTGCCACGCGGGCGCGGGCGCGAGGGGGCGAGGGGCCGCCGGGGCCCGCGAGTGGGACGGCGGCGACGACGCGGACGACGGTCCCGGGCCCCGCGCGCCCGACGCCGAGGACGCGCGCGACTCTGAGCTGTCCGAGCTGTCGGACCCCGATCCCCCGTCTGAGCCGGAGCCCGAGCCCGACCCAGCCTCGCGAGACGCCGCCGCCGGCCCCGGCCCGGACTCGCCCCTCGTGCCGGGACCCCTGCCGGGATCCCCACCGAGACGGTGCACCGAGCCCGCCGCCCGCGCGGAGGCGGAGGACGGGCTCCCCTCGAGGCTCCGCGCGGACCTGGAGCCCCAGCCTGCAGTCCGGCGCCGGCGCAAGGGGCTTGGCAGGCACTGGGCCCCCGAGCCCCGGGCCAGCGTGCTGAGGGGCATTCAGGACCCTTGGCAGGGCCACCCCGCCCAAGCCACCCCTCTGGAGGGCGTGGAGGGAGCCGTCTCGAGCAAGGCCACCGGGCCCCCGGACAGCACGTCGGAGGACAGTGACATCAACATCACCAGCGAGGAAGAGGACCCCCGGGAACGGCCTGCCCAGGGCCCCTGTGGAACCAGAGAGAAGGACGGCGGTGGCCTCGTCCCACGGGCCATCCCAGAGAGCCGGGCAGTACCACCAGAGGGCCCCTGCTGCTACATCTGCGGGTCTGCGCTGTCCCCGGCTTCCCAGCACGAGGTCCACGTGCAGAAGCAGGAGCGGCTGCCCCAGGCACCCTTCTTCCCTTTCCTGTGGCTACACAGCCCCCCACCCGGCGCCCGACCCATCAGCGAGGCGGGCAGCACGCTCGTGTGTCCCTGCTGCTTCACATCCCTCAGGCAGCAGTGGCAGAGCTTCGAACTGGCCGGGGTGCCCGTCCTGCAGCGCCTCTACGTGGTGCCCCTGAACAGCCGTGCCCCTGGCATGGCCTCCAAGGGCAGGCGGCCGCCCAGGGAGGAGGGCCCACCCAGTGCGGCCCTACCTGAGGCCTGCTACCTGTGCGGCGAGGACTGCACCCCGGATGCCCGGGCCGTGCCGTCCCGTGTCCTCAATGGCAGCGCGCGTGGCACCATGCACTTCCCGTTCCTCAGCCTCCTGCCCTGCCCACCCAACGCCCGTGCCCCCAACAAGCGCTCTGAGGTCCGCAGCTGCCCCAAGTGCTTCAGTGTCCTGGAGGACGTGTGGGCCCTGTACCGGGCCTGCCAGAGCCAGGAGCTCATCACCTCGGTGCAGGGCTTCCTGGGCCGCTACCACCAGGCCTTCTCCGCCTCCGACCCTGCCGCCTGCGACCCTCCTGCCTCGGCCCCGGGTGTCCCCACCTCTGTGTGCTACATCTGCGGGGCCGAGCTGGGCCCTGGCAAGGAGTTCCAGCTCAATGTGAACCCTGCCAGCCGCCTGGGCGAGAAGGAGCCCTTCTTCCCCTTCCTCACCGTGTACCCACCTGCCCCACGCGCCAGGCCCGCCGATGCCACAGGCCTGGTGGCTGCTTGTGTGCTCTGCTACCACGACCTGCTGGGCCAGTGGTTGCAGCACGAGGCCCAGGGCACGCACCACGCCGTCAGTGCCTGGTCCCGGCAGTACCAGGTGGACACCTTCGTGTGCTTCTTCTGCCAGCAGGAGAAGCGGCGCTGCCTGGGGCTGAAGTCAGTGCGGGTGGCCCGCCTGCCCCTCTTCCTGTATACCCTGCGAGCCAGCCACAGCCTGCTGGTAGACGATGGGCGCCAGCTGATCATCGGCGCCTGCCTGGAGTGCGGGACCCTGGTGTGTGCGGGACAAGGGCTCACTCGTCCAGGGCCAATGGGATGGAGCTCCCCAGTGGCTACAGTAAGAAAGGTAAGCAGCATGTTCATCTTATTTTAGACTCCTCCTCTGAAGTGCGTGTGGGGAAGAGAGAGGTGTTTTTGGTTTCTCCAGTTCTGTGCGGTCTGTCCCAGCAGAAGGTGCCCTTCCTGGTAACAGTGTGCACTTGGGTGCGTTGACTCTGCCCACCTCAGAGGCCTGGGGCAGGAGTTCGGAGCCGCGGGGCTCAGGAGTTGTGCGAGCAGCAGGCATGGGTCAGGGCTGGGCGTGTTGGCTGTGGGATCTATCAAATAGGAAGTCGGGGGCATGCTGTCGCCTAGCTGCTCACACTGACTGTCGGTGCTGTGACGCAGGTCACCAAAAGGTCCCCACAGAGCTCTCTCTGCTCCAGCTGCCTCCACTGAGCTCTTACAGAGATTTCCGCCCAGGTTCACGTGCCTCGTTTGAGACTTTCTGGTGCTTCACAGCAGATGGCAACAGATTTCCAGACGCGGGGGCGTGGGATTCGGGGACGGTGGCCTAACAGACTCCCCCGGCGGTGGCGGGAAGTCTCTTCTTTGCAAGTCGGCTGTGCCTGTGGGGTGGCAGAGCCCCAGGCCCGCTTCGTAGATGCCGCCTCCCTGGGAGCCGCCTGGGGCCCTGTGACTGGGATCTGGCTTGCCCGTGGGAGCTGGCTCTGCAGGGAGCTGGACGCAGATGTGAGTCGAAGTGCGTGTCCTGGCCATCCGGGCCACAGACCCTAATCTCCACCAGGACGACTGGGCCCGCTTGTCTGGGTCGAAGGCCTGGAATTAATGGTAGCCGCTGGCCAAGGGCTGCAGAGGGACGTGGGGTGGGTACAGCATCCTTGTCCTGTTCAGGACTGCAGGTCCATGAGTATGGACGCCTCCAGGGCTGCTGTGATATGTGTGTGTGTCCCATCTGCAAGTGCCTGACGACACATGACACGGACCTGGCTGTGCCTTTGCCCACCTCCTGGGCCTTTGCACTCTGTCTGGCCCTGCTCCTCCTCACGCATGGCGTAGCCTTGGAGCTGCTGGGCTTTGGTGGCCTGGCTATCAGCGTGGTCATCCAGGCAGGTTGCCTCCACTGCATGGGAGCCTTTCATTTGTGGTGTGCAGCTGTCAGGCCCTTGGGCAGCTGCCGAGAATCAGCAGAAGCATGGTTCCTGAAGGCTGGTGCCATGCTGGGAGAGGAGCGTAGGCCCTGGGGCAGGACTGGTCCTAGTTCCAGGTCTGCCCTCTCTGGTGGCTGAACCACTGGCCAGTTCACTTCTTGTCCTGTTGGCCGGCCCATCGGGTTCCCTGGCTGGGAAATGAAAAGATGTCCCCAGCTGGAGGGGACATGGCAGCAATTGAAATTGGAGACATTTAAATGCTCCGAAGTCAAGCATTTGCCACATAGCAAGACGTGATGCGATGTCCCCGTGTGTCAGGGTGGATTTGTCCTGGGTGCTGTGGCTCTGAGCCATGTGTCCAGGTGTGGGGATGGCACTGCACGGTGGGTCGGGGCTGCTGGACAAGAGTTTTTGCCTGGCACCGTGCCACGGATGAGTCTTCCTGGGTTTGCTTGTGTGCCCGAGTTGGTGAGTTGCAGGCTGTGACCTCCACTGGGAGGGTTTGGAGGGGACAGAGAACCCTGGTGGTCCAAGTGTGGAAGTTGAGACTGTGTGGATGGACGCGCAGGCTGGTGTCCACCCACAGGGGCAGCTCAACATCTTGTGGGCTTCTGTGCCATTTCTAAAGCAAGTTGTCCCTGGACTCCTTCTTGTGTCCTCAGCCTTCTTATTCCCGTCCGATAGAGGAGCGCATCGAGACTCTGAAGCCAGGGCCTCCGGGAGCAGAAGGCGGCATAGGCAGGTTGCAAACACAAGTCTTCTGCCCCCTTCCCCATCTTAGCTGAACCTCAGTGAGCATAGAGGTGGATAAAAGTGGGTAGGGCCCTTCAGGGGACAAAGGGACAGGGGGGTGTCACGGGCTGGTGTCCTTGCCATCATGCTGGGCTTTGCTGCTGAAGCCCAGGAGCAACGACTTTTTGGAGGTGTGAAAGGAACAGGGATGAGTTCCCCGCAGGGATGCTGTGAGCACTGCATGCAGAAACTGAGGGGACACGAGGGAATGGAAGTGTGTGGCCCTGCTGCCAGGGGACAGGAGGAAGCCCGTGCCTGGCTGGCTTCTTGGTGCTGGCGCCTGGATTCCGGCGTTCGGTTCCCTTCTGCCAGCTGTGGCTTGGGAATGTGTGTGGGAGGGAGCAGGGACATCAGAAGACAGCCACAGGGAAGCCACTTGGTGGGGACTTAGCACGTTCCAAGCCCATTGTCCCTGCCGTCTCTGGTGACCAGTGACTCCTGAGCTCTTCCCTGTTAAGGGCTCACTCCTTGGCGAATCAGCCTTGAAAAGAACGCTGACAAAGGACAGGAGGGTGGGTGGGGACAGCGTCTGCAGTTGGGGCTCTGGCTGTAGCCTACAACCCCCGGTGCCACAAGGTCTGTGAAGCCACAGAAGACCCCAGGTCCACCTTGGGCAGACCCTGCTTGAGTTGTCTTCTGCTCAGCGCAGGCTGCGTGACCTTGACTCAGACACTCGCCTTCTCTGTGCCTCTGTTGCTGCGGCTGGGCTGTCCACGCTGACCGAACCCACACCACAGCCACACGGAGGTCGGGGCCAGCGTCCCTGTCACGTGGGTGAGAGAGGAGTCCAGAGAGGTCAGGCAGCTCGCCCGAGGTCACTCAGCCCGTGGCAGCAGGACCAGCCTTGGGCCAGGAGTCTGACTGGGGTCTGTCCTCCCATCGTGCCCTGCCACTCTGTCCCTTTGCGGCTCTGGGTGCAGGCGGCTGTGTTGGGGTGCTCAGCTCCTAACCCGCTTTGAGCCAGCTCTAACCCTCTGGGAGACAGCCCTCAGGCCCCTGCTGAGGTGGCTCTGTGCCCCAGCACACCTGGCTGAGCCTGGGCATGGCCCCTGGGCCCAGAGCAAGTGGCCGTGGCCCCGCTCCTGCCCGTACACAGGGAGATTGAGGTCTGCGGCACCGGCTGTCACTGCCGCCTGTCCACGGCTGCACATCTGTTGCCCCTGCTTCCTTCCTCCCCGCGCCCACGTGGCAGCCCCCTCTCCAGCTGGTTCCTGGACTGCTGGGATGCACAGCGGGGGCCCTCTGCATGGTGCAGGAGCAGGCGGTGGGTGGGCACTGCCATCGTGGCCTGCAGCCGGAGCACCTCCCTGAGGAGGTCTGGGTGGCTCTTGGGGGCTGCGAGCCATCTGTCAGAAGTGTAGACTTTCCAAATGGAGGTGTAGATTTTCCAAATGCTCCCTGTCCCTATACTGGAGGCGAAGGAGATGGCGAGAAAGAGGAAGTGAAGGCAAGAGGCCCTCACGCCTCAGCCTTTCCTGGTGGGGGAGGGGGAGAAAGGACCAGGCCAGGAACTGCACAGCTTCTGGCCCCTCCTCCGGTCATACCCCTGGGATCACCCCAGGAGGGAGGTCATCTCTGGGGGGTCTGTAGCCCCCTGGGCACCTCTGGAACCCAGGTCCCTCCTCCGTGGCCCTGTGTCCTGCTGAGGACAGCGGAGGGGCACACTTCTGCCCTCCAGCAGGAGTGTTTCAGGACTGCTTTCATTTTCTGTGTCACTCTGAGTAGGACACTCTTGGGCTGCTGTGGGAGGGGCCCCCAGGCCCTGTGACCTTCACCCCTCGTCCCAGTCTTCAGTGCACAGGAGGTGGTGCCTGACTGTAACCCTGAGATGAGGATTCTGAGGCTGGGCTGGAGCTGCTGGGAAGGATCTCTGATTCCCCGGCTGCCTCTGTGACGCTGGACCGTGGGCCCTGTGAGCCCTGCCCCCAGCGATGACATAGCAGGGCCAGAAAGACACACAGCATGGTTTTGGAATGCTTGCAGCCGGGGCAGCCAGCCCACGCCATGCTGCCATGTTTGGTGGTTGGTTTGCAGGAACACATCTGATGAGGCTGTGCGTCCCGCCTCCTGGCCGCGCCCAGGCCTCTGCTCTGTCCAGACCCCCTGAGAGCCCTACGCATGGTGTCCCCAGGCAGCGGGGCCCTGGAGAAGCCAGTGCTCAGGTGCGGCATGGAATCAGGAACCCGCGAAGGGGCTGGGCATGCTGTGCTGGGGTCTGGTTCGGTTCTGCCGGGAGGCCCAGGAGGGCGATCTGGGGGCTCCCAGAGGGGGTGACATCTAAGTTGAGTCCTGCAGGCAAAAAGGGATGTGGCCAGGTCCTCGGGGGGCTCTGCTCTGGGCATGGGGCAGGGGCTTATGGGAGCCAGCGATCTTCCAGAGCAGGACGGGGGGGCCTGCGGAGTGGGCAGGCCCTCTCGGTGGGGTTGGCATCCCCACTGCACAGGGGAATCGTCCCAGTCCGTGATGCCGGTGTAAAGCTGGGCGTGATGGCACGCGCCTGTGATTCCAGCACTCCAGGAGGCTGAGGTGGGAGGGCCCAAGTTCCAGGCCAGCCTGGTCTGCTGGAAGTCAGCAGAGTGCCTGAGGGGACTGGGCTGGACCTGGGGTCTGAGGAGGGCCTGGGCATGGCCGAGGGCGTGGCAGGGATCAGTCGTGCTGCACTGCTGGGTTGGCATGTTGGCTGGGACTGAGTCTGAGAGAACGTTTTCATAAAACAGGTAATTCACCCACCTTTGACAGGAGGCACGTCCTTTCAAAGGCACATTTAGCCTGAAGTTGAGGTGAGGTGGTGTGGCCACTGTACCTGTCTCTGGACTGTCGCGTCTCTGGAGGGCCTTGGACCCATGGCATCCGTCTCCACCCCTGCCCGCAGCCGTGACCCGTGTTGCAGACTGTCTGTGTCCCCAGGGGAGGCGACAGACACGATGAGCACCCTCAGCAGAGCTGAAGGGAGCCCGGTGCGTGCGCGGGGCTCCTACACGAGGGGCAGCCAGAGGTGAGCCCGGGCTCATCAGATAGCAGGCATGTATGCTGTGTTTGTCCTCAGACCCGTGCCGTGTGACCCCCGGGACATAGGGTGACAGGGACTGCCGTGACAGGAGCAGTACTGATGCTTATCTTGCTGGATATCTTGATGTGTGGTGGGGGGAAGCTGGCCTTCTGTTTCCCGGGGGCCTGGGGTGACTGCAGTGCCTGGATAGGGTCCCCTTGCTGAGTCTGGGTCAGCCCCTGGGGTAGTTGTAGTGACACTGCTGAGCTGTCCCTCCTTTGCAGGCATTCTTGCCTCTGTCACCTTCCCCTGGCTGGGCAGTGGGGAAGTGGCCAGCAGCGGCTGCTGGGTGGCGTCCAGGTGTCCTGGGCTGTGGACCTGCGGGTGTGCCAGATCCCTCATGACTTGGGCCCTGCAGGGCTGGATCAGCTGCAGCATCAGCTGCGTGGCCCAGCCCAGGCTGTAGGCAAGAAGAGGCCCCCAGTCACACACAGCGGGGCCTCCACATGGCCGGCTGCCTTAGACCCGCCACCCGTGTGCCTCTGACAAAGCACTTCCCGCTCTGTTCACCCGACTCTGCCACCTTCCACACGAGGTGACTTGAGCATGCGGGTGCCCTGTGATCTGGATAGGGAAACAGGCTGCAGGAGGAGCCGCGATGGACTGTCCTGGTGGCAGGTGGTAGGCACGGTTGAGGGTGTTCTCAGCCCCGACCTCACCACCGGCCCTCCGCCCTGACCCGGTGCAAGGACAGTCCTGGGGTGCTGTGACGTGGAGCAGGTGTGGCTGTGGCGAGGGCTGGGTGAAGTTCAGGATTTAGAACAAATGGCTGTGACCACGGGGGCAAAGGAGGGACATTGGGGTCTCGAGGGCCTGAAGAACACCCCCACCCTGGGCCACCCTGGTGCCCTGCTGCAGCCCCTGCTCAAACCTGGCTGGGCCACTGACCACGGGGAGGCCCGCCCCAGTCACCAGGGGCGTCATGGGGGCCTGGGTAGGGGCTGTGGGATCTGAGCCTGTCACCTGTCCCCGTGCCCCGGTGGCCGTCAGAGACGGGGGCATCTGGGGTGTGGGGGACGTGTGCCCTGGGGCCCGCAAGCTGCGCTGGCTTGGGGCAGCACCCTGGTGCATGCTGCCTGGCCGTCGTCTGTCCCTGTCTGCGGGAGTCTCAGTGCATGTGGGGCTTGGGGCTTGGCAGACAGAGCTGCTCCGTCACTGTTGGCTGGTGTTGCTGTGACCATTTACCGCCTTCCTGTCCTTGGTGCCGTCACCCCAGGAGCTGTTGTGGGGATATCGCAGGCGCAGCAGCTGGACCCGGGAGTGGACAGAAACAGCTGGGAGGGGCTGCCTCGGGAGTCAGGGGCCAGGATCTGGGGGTCACACAGGTCCCCCATTCTCATCCTGCACCCTCGACAGTCACAGATGCATGCTCTCTGGGGGGAGGTGGGACTCAGGGCACGTGACCCCCAAAGCCCAGCTCTAGCAACAGCCTGCCTCTCTGCCCGCCACACAGCTCAGTGCTGCTGTCTGCTCCTGCTGGCTCCAGGCCCTTCTTGCCCACCGAAGTCTCCAGCCCTCGCCCACGCGCAGTGGTGACTGACGACTTCATGAGGTGTGGCTTCATGCTGTGCCCCACGAGTACCTGCCTCATCAGCCTGTTGGGGGAGAGCAGCAAGGTCGGGGTGGTCCCCCGGAAACTACGGTCACCGGCGAGTGGGGGGATGTTGTTCCTGGGAACCCTGGCCACCAGACTGACGTCTGGAGGTGGGGGTGCAGAATAGCAGGCCATGTGATAGAAAAATTAAAATGGTATTGAGTGTTGTCTTTAAAAGCCACCAGACCTGACGGTGCTAGAGCCACACACCCTAAACAAGGCAACTTCATCCACATTTTAAAACCTGCTCCAAGCCTGGCATCATGATGCATGCCTGCAATTCAGTACTGTGGGAGGCTGAGGCAGGAGGATCAAGTTTGAGTCTCACTTGGGCAACTCAGTGATGTAATGAGACCCTGTCTCAAAATAAAAAAAGGTCTGGGATGTAGATCAGTGCTAAGGGCATGACTTTTATTCCTGGTACTGAGGGAGGGAGGGAGGGGGAAGAGGGGGATGGGAACGGTGACGTTGCTCTGATGTGCTAAGGGAGTGTCCCCTGCAGCCTTCTTCTCCAGTCTGTTTTGGAGATTCCTCACCTGTCTTGTTAGTCAGCTGGGTATTTAGTGGACCTTGTCACCTTGTGCCCCTGTTATCCTAAGGTCCCTCCATTCTGTAGCGATGGCCTTTTTCATTCTGACGCTGAAAATTGGTGCTTTCGTATTGATCAGTCAAGCTACAGGTTTACCGATCGTATGGATCTCTGGACAGGCTGTATTTCAGGAGCTGGGCCTCTCTGGAGTTCTTGGCCGTGTCCTATGGGCTGGAATAGCATTTTCCTGCATGCTCTCCGGCCTCTGGTCAGCGCCCTGCACTTCCGGGCTGGCCTCTGCCTTGTTCTCAGCCTGCACGGCCATTGCTGAGGTCAAGGTGAGGTCAAGGTCATGTGTCTTTCTGCTTGAGGGGATATTTTTCCAAACCTTGGCTGGGTGAGAAAGATGTTATACTTCAGTGTTTTTAATGCAGGAAGAGTGGCATTGTTTCCCCAGCCCAGACCATGGGAGGCTGTGGGCTCCGTTGTTGGGGACACACAGTAGATGCGACTGTCCCCATCCCTGCCACCGAGTGTACCTCATCCAAGCTTGATGGAAACCCCTTACTCGTCTGCTTTCCCTTTGTGTTGCCTTGGCAACACAGCACAGAGCCAGGTCGCCCTGGAGTCCGCTGTCTCAGCTGGACACCGGTGCCCGGGAGGGGACACAGAGCAGGGGACGCGGCGCATGCTCCCAGCACAGAGCTCCCAGCACAGATGCTTCCACCTGTCGGCCAGGGTCAGCCTAGCCAGCAGGCCACACGGGGCCCTGGGCAAGGCCGAGGTCAGCTGCGTCCCCTGAGTCCTCAGGGTTGCCTTGAGTTCTGTCAGCTGTGGACGTTTTCTTGTGTTTCATTCTTTAAAAAAAAAAATCACTGGACTGGGGTATGTGGCTCAGTGGTATGAAAGTTATTTTTCTTTTTTTATTATTGTTTTTTGGGGAGGTGCTAGGGATTGAACTCAGGGCCTTGCACTTGCTAGGCAAGCACTTTACCACTTGAGCTAAATCCCCAACCCCCCCTTCTTTTTGAAAAAGTTATTTTTCACAGCAGCTTTAATGAGATATAATTCACATACCATAAAAGGTACTTGTAGGGTGTGTGCATGAGTGTGTGTGTGTGTGCGTGTGCGTTTGTGTGTGTGTGGTGATAGTGGAGAATGGATTCTGGAGGCACAGTATATCCTTGATCTTTTTTAAAAAACAAACATTATTCAGTTCCGTTATTTCTTGAGACAGGGTCTTGCTAAGTTTCCCAGGCTGGTCTCTAATTTGTGACCCTCTTGCCTCAGCCTTCCAAGTAGCTGAAATCACAGGTATGCACCACCCTACATGGTAGATGTCTCCTTTACAAAGGACCCTTCAGTGGTTGTTAGTGCATTTACAAACTTATCCTATCACCACCACTGTCTAATTTTAGAACATTTTTATTACCCCTAGAAGAAACCCCAGTCTCTCTTCCCCATGTCCCTAGAGACTGTGAATCTACTTTCTGTCTCTGGATCTGCCTGATCTGTACGTTTTACGTACATAGAATCCTATCGTATGTGACCATTTCTTTCTGGCTTCTTTCACCAAGCATCCTGTTCAAGGTTTATCTCCACCCTAACGTGTATCGGCACTGCATTCTTTTTCAGTGCTGACTGCTATTCTGCAGTGTTTCTGCTTTCAGCTGTGGTGGATGCTTGCTGAGTGTTCCTATACAGGCTTTCTCGCAGGCGTGTGTTTTCCTTCTCTGGGGTGTGTGCATGGGGTGGATTTCAGGTCTGACCCCCTTGGTAACCACCATGCTGGCTGCATTCTGAAGTGGCTGCCCCCTCGCATTCCCACCAGCAGCATACACAGGAAGCAGAGTGGTGGCGGCCGTGTTTACCTGAGGAAGCAAACAGTGTGCCACTGATGCGTGTTAAAGCAGTTTCCCCCTGGAGCCTACGTATCCAAGAGGATTTCCATGCGATGTTTTGATCATAAAGCTGTCCAGTCCCTGCTTCACCTTCCTCACTGTGGTCTGGAGCAAGCAGTTTGGCCTCTGCGTGCCTCAGTTTCTCCCCAGGATTGTAGCGGCCCAGGGTGGGTGTGGGGCCCCATGTGTTGGTGGATGTTATTTTTGTGCTTGCATCAACCCTGGGGGATCTTGAACCGGGGAAGGCAAGTTGCCCATCGGCGGCCTCCCCGCCTGCACAACGCTTTATGTCCCTCCCACCCCACTGAGCTGCACCGTGGCTGGGGGACCTTGGGCCCCAGTGGGCCCGCAGCGGGAGGGGCAGGACAAGATAGGAAGGAGGTGACACCTGTGCCTGCCACCCCACCCCAGCTCCCTGTCCCTTCCGGCTCGGGAACCTGCAGTTAGACGTCTGCATGCACACCACTCGCCTGGGCCCAGGCCACACACATGGTCAGTGTCCTTCCCTGCCCTATCCGAGGCTGCAGACCTAGGTGCATGGTGCTGGGGTTCAAATCAGGGCCCCGCCACTTGTCTGCTGTGTGACTTGGTGTCTCTGCGCTGTAACTTTCCCAAGGTGAACTAAGGTCTCTGGCGCCTGCATCATGAGCCAGCGTGGAGACTGAGGCCCCGAGAGAGCTGCGGCGTTCCCAGGATCAGACCTGGCGTGGCCTCATGGCACCTTGGTTGCCTTCTGCTGGGCGCCCAGCTGTCCTCACATCATGAGCATGGGCGGCTCTGCAGGAGCCGTGAAGCCTGGCTGCCCCAGTGTCACCATGCTGGCTGTCCTGTCCTCTCCGTTCCTAGCAGGTGACCCGAGCTCCACCCTAGGGCCTGCAGCAGGCAGAGGGACATGTCCAGGATGGGTCCTCGGTCGCTCCAGGGGGCCAATCTGATCCTGCCGCCCTCCGGGGCCTGGCACCCTGCTCATGCCCTGGGGCTGTGTCCACGGGACGCAGAGGGCGGGGACGGGAGGCAGTCCCTGGTGTGTGGGGACCAAGGCCCTGCTTGTGGCCGCCTGCCCGCGAGCCCCTGGAGGGGCTGCCCTGCAGATCTCAGCCCAGGAAGGAGTAGTGGGTGCTGGCGTCTGGGTGTGGCAGAGGGCTGGGGGACACTGCCCCCTGGAGACCCACAGTGCCCCAATAGGTCTCGGCTCCTTGTGGCGACATCGGATGTGGCTCCTGCACAGCGTCACAGCCAGGACATGGCCTGTGGGTCCAGCAGTGCACCTGAGTGTGTGTCTGCATGTTCATATGTCTGTGTGTGGGTGCGTGTCTGCAGACCTCTGAGTGCAGCCCATTTCATGTGTGCCCCAGTGGCAGGAGCAAGGTGCCAACCAGGCTGGGGGCAGATCGCCAGCACCCAGCACCTTGATCCTGTCCCCAGGCACATCAGGGCAACGCCATTTCCACACCTTACTGCTGTCTCTGGCTCCGTGCTGCCCGCCCTGTGCTCTCTGCCGAGCTGAAGCCTGGACGGCCCAGAATCCTACATAGCGAACTTCTGTTTCACAAAGGAGAAACTGAGACACAGAGAGGCCTTTGGTTTGCCTGGTGTCTCTTGGGGCTTAGAGGCTGGCCTGGGGCCGCTCCTTCCAGGTCTGTCATAGCAGCAACTACAAGGGACTCATTTTCCTACGGGGCCGAAGGACAGGGTGCGGACCCAGATTCAGGATTCGGATGGTTTCCAGGGAGCCGGTGGGCATTCTAGGAGGCTCCTGAGCCAGACTGATGGCGGAAGTCGGGGTGACCTTGGACGCGTGACAGGCCCCAAGTGTGTGCTGAAGGATCTTGTGACTCGGGTGCTGGGTACAGGTGGGGGACAGGTTGACAGGAGCTATGAGGGGCCTCCTGCAGCAGGACTTATCAGTGCCTTTAAATTGCTGATGTTCACCGTGACACTTGAGGGGGGCGGGCTTCTGCTCTGTGAGGTATTTCAGGAAGTGCTTGACTACCTGTTCCTTCCAGTAGGAGAATTTGGGCTCTGCCAGGTCTGTTCCCAGCGGAGGCTGGTGTGGTTATACTGGGCCAGGGAAGGCAATGGGACCCGGGGGATGGTGCCCAGGGGGACAGCCAGGGCATCCGGGCACAGTGCGCACCTCTGCATGTGGTGTGGACGGGGGCGGGCAGGGCGCACACAGAGGCCCAGGGTGGGCTGGAGGATTTCGGGCAATTTGTTATTTTCAGTCTAAGATGTTTCTAACCCACCAAGGAGCTTATGCGCCACTCACGAGACAATAAGAAGCCACTGTGTGTTTGGAGCAGACAGAAACAATTTTAGAAGGAGCTTTCTGAGGGAACTCAACAGGCAGGTGCCCTTGGAGGAAGAGAAAGAGGGGGGCCCAGGTGGGTGTCGTGGTGGGAACAAAGGAGAGCTGGATGACCTTGTGTCCTCACCGACCAGAGAGGTTTGGTCACTTGCCATGAACCACACAGCGAGGGACCAGGAGCAGCTCTCTGGGTCCTTGCGTCTCGGAGTGCTGCTTTCTGGTGCACATGTCCTTCACCTGCCTTGTGTGTTGCCAGCTCGTGCAGTGCCCAGCACTGTGCCCCCCTGAAGCCGGGCATCCAGAGAGGAGCCCGGGCACTCTCCAGGGAGGAGGCCTTCGGAGGTGTTAGGGCTCAGCATGCTGTGCAGCTGCCGAGAGGCCAGCCGGGACAGGCGCTGTTCTGACCGCAGCTGCCGTCACCGGGCTCCCCAGGGCCCTGGTCGATACTTTGGGGCCAGATCTGCTCAGATTGGCTCGTTGGTGCTGAGGCTGCATTGTCCGAAGCTCCCGAGGGGCCTGGGCAGCGTCCTGTTTCTGCTTAGCAAGGATGTTCATCACTGCTGGGGAGAAACCCGGGCTCCGCACAGCCTCTCGGCCTGGTTGGCATCGCTGCCAAATGAATTGGGAAAGATTCTGAGTTCCCAGAACTTCTGGGCCGACGGGTGGCACAGACCTGCTCCTCCTGGTTGCTGGCGCCTGGCCTGCCCAGCCCTTGAGCACCGTGTGAGTTAGCCCAGTGACGTGTTGTCACTGGGCAGAGGCTCCCAGCCCTGGAGGGAGTCCCGGCCAGCTGAGTGTTCAGCTGGGGCGGGGCGCCTGCAGGAATTCGCATTCCCTCCTTCAGAAGCTAAATGGATCTTTTATTAAGCTCAGCAAAATCCATTTTTAACGGAATTTGAAGGTTACCTGGCTTGGGTCGTCGTCCCCCCCGAGCTGTGGAAGGCTGCCCCATCCAGGCCCCGCTGCCCACAGTCACCTCAGCCAGCTGTGTGGCAGCCGTGTTCTCTGGGGCTCCGTCTGACCAGGGCGGGGGTGCAGCTCGGTCAGCGATCGCGTGTTGAGCACCTAACCACAGGTGGACCTGGGGAGCAGGAGGAGAGCATGCTGGGTTGGTGGGCCCTCCAGGGCCCTCCTGGCTTTGGAATCCCAAATCTGCATCCAGTTTAGGGCCTGAGACCCTAAATAAATCACTCATCACACTACAGTCAGAGCCCAGAGATGGGCTGCTGCTCCCTGCCGCGGCCCCCGTGCCTCGGGCTCAGCATGGCCCAGAGTGGCTTCTCTTCTCGTGCTCCTCCAAGGCCACGTTCCTGCTCAGAGTCACCCTGCAGCAAGTGGCCCTGGTCTCTGTGCCTCAATTTCCTTTTTGGCAGAGCGTGAGATTCTAAAGCTCCTGGGAGTCCCTGGTCTCCAGAGACAGTGGCAAGCCCAAGGCCAGGCTAGGCAGGCCCCCAGGCACCTGGGCCCTGCAGGTCTCACAGGGACACCGGGTCCCCGTCCCTCCAGGGTGTGGGGCAGGGCAGGTGTTGGCATGGGTGGGAGAAGGCCAAGGAGTCCAAGACCCCAACCATTCAGTCTCCCTAGCACCCTAAGGGACCCTCAGGACCATGGAACAGGTCCTACAGCCCAGCCGTGGACACGGGGCTCACCGGGCGAGGTGCCTGTGTGCCCTGGCTGTGGGGCAGGGGTCCCCTCTGCTGGTGGGCAAGTAGCAGGCACACACCTTCCATGTGCCCCTTCGGCTGTGTCTGGGGGAGGCCTCAGGAGGACGTGAAGCAGGCGTCCCGGGGTAGGGGGTGTTGGGAGGCAGCCTGGGATTCTGGGCAGAGGTGTGGAGCCTCCTGTGGGGGCCCCCTTGGCTTGTACATGCTGCGATCCCCACCGTGGCACCTACGGAGCCCTGACGTCCCAGTCTTTGTGTGGGGCCAGTGATGTCACCGATGGGTCTTGGTACACATTGTGGGTGCCCTGCACCCCGGGCTCAGGTCTGCCCCAGCTGTCTGTGGGTGCCCTTTTGGAGCTCAGGGTCTTCGTGTCTTCCCATGGGTGGTGGAACAGAGTGGGACGCTGGGCAGGCACTGAGCCTCTGGCTGAAGCACCTCAGGAGGGAGGCAGGTTTTTATTTGAGACACAAATACCCTCTCCAAGGATACGGACCTCTGTTGTCTCCGAGGCCCTTGGCTGAGCCGGGGTGAGGGGACACCTTGCTCCCCGCACCCCTCCCTGCGTCTGTCAGAAGTGCCCCAGCTGGGATTCAGAGTTCCCACCTCTGCCTTTCCCCTCCAAGTTCAGGGGCTGAGGTTCCAAACAGGATTAAATTGGGACAGTGTGCTCAGAGGGTGATGCTGTCCCCGTTTGGGGAGCAGGGACCATTTTTGAGTAGGGTGTGGCAGAGGCCTGGGGAGCCTGGGCGACACAGGACCCCGGTGGCCAAGGTTGACATCAGGATCCAGGTGGCCAAGATCGAGGAGCAGCCAACTGCCACGGTCCCGGCACCGGCAGGGCATAGGGAGAAGCCGGCAGGCCTGGGCCAGGCTCTTGGCCACGTGGCACCGGCTTCACTGCTGATACCGCTTTCTGCCCCCAGTAAAAATAGCAGGGGCTGTCACCTGCCTTCTGCCTTGTCTCCTGTCATCCCTCCCTCGGTGCCTGTCTAGGCAAAGCCGCCCCCTCCCTCACCCGCTCCCCGACACCCTGTCACTCTCTCCTCCCCTTTCCGGTCTCATCACCACCATGCAGGTGACCTCTCCAAGGGGCGCTTTCCATGTGCCCGGTCCCATGATGGCCACGCCAGCACCTGTCACTGCCCAGTGTTGTCCTGAGGGCTGTGGCCTCACTGTCCCCTGGCTGCCTGTGAGGAAATGAGGACACCTCTCAGCAGGGTCACTGACCTCCTCGGGTCACACCAGTACTGATGGCGGGGTGGACCTTCCTGGCGCCCGTCTGTAGGGCCTGCAGACCACGTGGACTGACCTGAATCACCGTGACAGGAAGTTGGGCCGAGAGTGGTCCCTCGTTTGTCCTGCCCCACTTTTGTCATGGTGCTGGGGATGGAACCCAGGGCCTCACCTGTGTTAAGCAAGTTATTATGCCACTGAATTACATTCCCAACCCTTTTTATTTTGGGACATCGTCTTTTAAGTCACTAGGCTGATCTCAAACTGATGATCATCCTGCCTCAGCCTCCTAAGTACTGGGATCACAGATGTGTGCCACCATACCCGGCTGTCCCCACTTTTAATCTTCTTACAAGGAGACATCATGGGGGCTGGTGTGTACCTAGGACCTCAGTTTTCATTGTGATAAAAGACACACAACATAGAACTGGCCACTGACCATAGAACTGAGCTGTTCCTGAGTGTTTGGTCCAACAGTGTTACACTCAGGCCTGGCGTACAACTTTCACCCCGTCCAGTTCCAGGACCTTCTCATCTTCCCAAACTGGAACTCTCTCCCTGTGAAACAGCGCCTCTCTGCCCCTTCCCTGGGCCGTGCTTGTGTCCTCCCGACCTTGGGCCCCAGGTGCCCCCAGCAGACAGATGCGCTGCCCTGGAGCCGAGGAACCTCGAGTCCGTGTCGGGGGTACAGGGCCAGGAGCACTCACACAGCAGCACTGTGGCTGCGCACAGT
The DNA here is from genome assembly GCA_004026905.1 of Hystrix cristata. Lineage (NCBI taxonomy): Eukaryota > Metazoa > Chordata > Mammalia > Rodentia > Hystricidae > Hystrix > Hystrix cristata. The sequence goes on along the minus strand of PVJO010001511.1, from coordinate 146,869 downwards.
GCCCGGTGCACCCCGAGTCCACGTGACGCCTTCCCGTGTGAGACGATGGAAAGGCACACATCCATCTGCACGCTTTACGAAGGAATACCTGGATGTGTTTCTGTTGCTGTTTGCAAGTGAGCGTTTTTTGAGGCGAGCATTTTTTGTCTTTTTTACTCTGGGAGACTGTAGCAGGAGGATTGCAAATTTGAGCCCTACCTCAATTTAGTGACTTAACAAAACCCCAACTCAAAATTTAAAAAATAGAAAAGGGATAGGAGTATAGCTCAGTGCAAAGGCCCTGAGTTCAATCCCCAGTATCAAAATAATTTTTTTAAGAAAAAAGTTCGGAAGGTTTTTAAAAAATGAGTTGTGGGCAAGGGACTCCACAGGTAAGCAGAGTGCAGTGGGGTGTGTGCCTTCACCACGCTGGGCAGTGAGGGAGACCCAGGTCCAGGCCTTGCCAGGGAGGGCACAGGTGACCATGTCCAGTGTGGAGCAGCTGGCCGTGAGGCTGTCTCTGGGGTCTGGGCCTCGTCCTGGGGGCAGAGCAGCCGGGCGTCCACGCCCCCGTGCCTCTCTTGCCAGGTGCCCCTGCCATGTCTAGAGCAGGCCGGGCCTGGCTGACGGAGGCTGGGTCAGGCGGGGTGGGCCCTGCACCGCCCTGGCGGCAGGCTGCGGGCCTCTGGCCATGCCTGGGCTCTGTGGGAAGGCCCAGCCAGCCCTGTGCTCTTGCGTCCCTCCCTGCTCCACCCTCCGGCTCCCCCTCCTGGACTAGTGCCCTGCTCAGCCTGGGAACCCGCCTGGGTTTCCCCGAGACGAGACGCGCTCCCTTGGCCCAGTCCTCTCGCAGCGCTCATGCGGGCCCTGTGTGCTGGGCTCACAGCCGGCTGCAGCCTCCCTCCAGCCCCTCAGCGTACGGGTGCCTCGTCCTTGATGGCCACTAGCCGGGGCCCCCCACCCAGCTTCTGCAGGATGAGTGCTGGCATGGCACATGCAAGGGCACATGCATGGCAGGAGTAGTTGGTACACGGTCCACCTGTGCAGGTGGCCGGGGCCGGCACCCTGGGCTTACCAGGCCATCAGTGCTCAGGCTGGGACAGAGTGGCAGGCCAGGTCCAGGGATCTTCCAGGGAGCGGGACATGGTGGCCGGGTGGAGAACCTGCCTCTCCTTCCAGCCCAGTGTGCTCATCTTGCGGCTGTGTGTGGAGGGGCACAGGCCACAGCACGATGGGGGTCCGGGGCTGCCCTTACTTCCCAGCCGAGGCCAATGCAGGTTTATAGTGGCACTGAGAGTCCTCACAAAGCTGCGGCAGCCATCAGAAGTCACAGTGCCACCCAGGACCCCCCCACACACACACCTGTGTCTGTAGCCTTGAGCGTCCTCCTTGCATCTGCGGTTTTGAGTCCTCCCCAAGGCTGACAGGAGCTTGGGGGCTCCAGGGAACCTGCACCCCAAGCAGCCCATGCCCGCCGTCTGGTCTCTGTCCCAGGTCCCCACGGTGGGGGCCTGTCTGCGGTTGGTCCTCGCTCAGTGATTCCGTGCTGGGCCAGGCACCTCGCTTCCTGTTGGGGCTACACAGAGGTGCACATCCTGCCCTCGTGCCTCTGTCCCGGGACGCCTGGGGCCACTCTGCCCCCAGAGCTGCTGTGGGTGAGCACTGTCCACGCCCCTGGTGCCTTTGTACCTTCTCGGCCCCCAGCCTGCCTCAGTGTCCACACCACAGCCTCGAGTCCCGGCATCTGCCTGGGTGGCAGCTCTGGTTCCCTCTGGCGCTGCAGACTGCTGGGTCCTGGCTCTCATGACTGAGGGACTCCAGGATCCCCCCAGCAGGCTGCCTCCGGAGGGGGACCTGGCCCGACTGCCCCATGACACCAGGGCTTGTGTATGCACCGTGGCTCCGGGGGCCTCAGCAAGCACCCGGGGGCCCAACCTTAGGCCCAGGGTCCCGAGTCCAGACAGTCAGAGCCCCGACCAGAGCATTCCAGGGGAAGACCCTGGGCCCCCGAGAGTTCCGGAAGGCGGCCTGCCTGGGGCGCAGAACCCTCCTATGGTGCTGCCCCTGCATCCTCCCTTCCCCGCCCAAGGCTCTGTCATCATCAGCTGGATTGTGGGTAAGGAAACCAAAGCCCAGAGAGGTTGGGGCACAGGCCCGGAGCGCCACAGCAGAGGTGGAGCCCGAGCACACGGTGCGCTGTCTGAGGGCTTCACTCAGCCACATCTTCACAGCCTGGCTTCTTTTCTCCCTGCTGGGCCTCAAGCTCTGGGGACTCCAAGGAGTAGGGTTAAGCTTCTGAAGGCCTCTAAAGCCAGGAACTGTGCACCGTTCAGGGGACAGGACAGCCACGTCATCCGTTCACCACTTCATTCATTCACGTTTTCACTGAGTGCCAGTGCATGCCGGCAGGAGAGGACAGAGCAGGGCAAAGTCAGCACAGCCCTTCCTCTGGAGCTTCCCTGCTGTGGGGGCAGAGAACAGACGTGATGTCAGAGTGCTGCTAGGATCAGGGCCTGGAGGGAGTGAGGCCAGAGGAAAGGGCCTTTGACTTCCCATGGAAGCTCTGGGAGGCTTCTGCCAGAGGTGACATGGACCCCAGCTGTGAACAGAGGATGGCAAGGGCCCAGGAGGAGAAGGAAGAGTAGGGAGCTGAGAGTAACAGCATGTGCAAAGGTCCTGAGGCTGGCAGAGGGTATGGTGGGAGGGGTTGGAAAGGCAGTGACAGGCTTCAGGTGGGTCCATGATGGCCCAGGCAGGCCCAGGCTGAGGGCTTCTGGGGTGTCCTGACTACCTCTCCCTTGTGAGGGAGCCTGAGGACCTAAAGGAGGGACCAGAATGAAACCAGAGGGTGCTGAGGCCGATTTGAATTAGTGATTGGAGAGCAACCACGGGCAGGGCCGGGGCCTGTCAGCTACTCCTGGCTAGCGTCCAACTCGGGCTGACTGGACGGGGCCTCGATGGGGCTTGGGATCCTCCACCAGAGACCTGCCTTTCCTAGGGCAGCTGAAATCCCAGGCAGGGTGTAGGGGCCGTGACAAGCATCTCCTCCCTTGGTGTCAGCCCATCTCGCACCCTCCTTCCTGCACGGGCACTTTGCCCCCCCAGCCTCCAAGTAGCCCCGGGTGTTGCCTGGAGAGGGGCCTCATGGCTGCCAGGACAGGAGCTGGCCCCCTGCCCACTGCCCCCAGGCCGCCCGGCTTTGCGGTGGGCAGGCGCGCACGTTCCCAGCCCAGGGAGGCGGCCAGCGGCTGCAGCCAAGAGCAGGGATGTTTACAGCTTCGGTGGCCTTGGCTCCGGGGGAGTGGGGCCGGCCTCCCTATGACATATTTACTCTACGCACCACTGCCGCCTTTTGGCAGGCCCTGGAGGGTGACAGGATAGGCCACCTCTGTGGTGGTCGCCTCTGGGCCTGGTCACCTCCCTGGATGCCACACAGAGGAGGCATGGGATGGGCTGAGCATGGGGGCCCCCAGTCCCCTGGGTGCTGCCCCCAGGACTCCGCTTTCCCTCTGACCCTGAGTCCCAGGGTCAGAGTCTCACTGTCATCCTGGGCATCTGCCCCATGTCCAGCCCTGGTCACTTGGATGTGCCAGCATGTGACGGCCACACATAAGCCCGGTGTGGTTGGACCTGGTGGTTGTGGGGGAGGGGAGGTGGGGAGCAGGTGTCCCCTGGCCCTCAGTCACAGTGCCTAGCCCCACCAGCTGAGTGACCCCAGGGAGCTTGTCACCCCTCTGGGCCTCTGCCTTCTAATGTATAAAGCAGGAGACACGGCTCACATCTGTCTAGTAGGCCCCAGTGGGGCAGTTACTTAGTCAAATATCCACCAGGTTGCCATGTGGAGTGTGGGGCTGTGGGAACAGCATGGGCATTTGGGGGGTGGGGTCTGAGGGAGGCAAGCTCAGGTGGGCAGGGCCTGGGGTGCCCTCGGGTCCATCTAGGCGGTGGGAGGACGGGTACTGTGGTGTCGCTGTGTGGAGTGGCAGCTGGCTGACCTGGCTCTCACTCAGGGACCTACCCTGGTGACCCAGGGCGGAGTCTGAGGGGAGGAGGGGTTCCAGGTGCCAGGCCCAGAGTGGTGTGGGCAGCGCCTTGCTGTGTCCTTGTCCTCACTGACCAGTGACTCTGCCCAAGTCCTGCTATTTCTTCCTGCCTCAGTTTCCCTGATGTCCGGTCTGTGGTGTCTGTTTTCCCACAGGAAGGGGTTCTTGGGCTCAGATGGAGGGGACCACGTGGTGGGGCCGTCCTGCCACAGCCCAGGGGGTGTCACCAGGCAGCCATGCCCCCGGGCATCTTGCAGGCCACATTAGTCCCAGCAGGCGTGTGTTCATCTAGGGCCGGTAGGGGCTCTGTGCCTGCGCCAGGCACCTCCCTGACTGTAGGTCATTGCAATCCTCTTGGACGCTGACCCTGCAGCTGTCCCCACAGCCCAAGTCCCTCTAGAGTGATCGCAGGGAACGTCGAGGCCTCCAGCCCGGGGCTCAGCCAGCTTCTTCTGTCCAGGAGTAGGCTGGAAACACTTTGGCCTTCTGGGCCGTGCGCCCCCTGAGTCCCTGACCCTGTTCTTCTTTATGGTCTTTCTTTCTTCTGTCCCCGCCTGCAGGGTGGTGGTCATGGTGGGCAGGTGTGGGTACATTGTGCGCTGACCACAGTCAAAGTTCATGCTTGCCGAACACGGACTGAAGCCAGGGCCTGCCATGCTGCACATGAGTCGGCTTGTTCCCCGTCCTGTCCTCCATTGTCTTCTCTGCCAGGATAAGGAGCAACTCATCCCCAAGACAGTGCCCGCCACTGCCGGATGTCTGGCCCACACCCTCTGCAGCAGCTGCTAGGCCACTGGGTGTGGCTTTGTGGCCCAGCCGGGAGGCTGGGGGTCAGTCATCGGTGCAGCAGATGCCAAGGGGCCACTGTAACAGGCCGTCCACCTGAGATCAGCGCCAGGTCCAGGAGACTGACCAGTGTCCCAGAGTGTGGGTCACCGGGGCTGGTCTGACCTCTGTAGCTTCCAGGTGCTCATGGTAAAACAGGCAGGGCTCAGGGTGGGGAGCTCACATGGCAACAACTGTGTGGGGAGGATTTACATTAAACCATGAAGATTGCAAGAAACTCTGAGTTTGATGCCACGAACTTGCAGAGATGTGTTGCTGGTGGTGGCAGAAACCTCACCCGGTCAGTCTTCACCTACACTGTTTGCCGAGGTGTTACAGGCATTGAAAACACACAGCTCTATGACCCAGATATGCCACTTCTGGAAGGTGTCCCTAAAGGAAGAAACTTACAAGAATGAAGCCCAGCAATTCCGGGAGGCTGAGGCAGGAGGATCACAAGTTCAAGCCCAGCCTGGGTGACTTACTATCTTAGTGAGACCCTGGCTCAAAATAAAAAGGGATGGGGATGGAGCTTAGTGGGAAAGCCTGGAGTTCAATCTCCGCTCCTGAGAAGAAGAAGAAGAAAAGAATTAGAACAGTAAGAATCACAAAGATGTTCTTTGCACTGTTATTTATAAGAGTGGGGGGGCCGCTAAGTGTCCAGGGACACAGTAGATTAAGCAAACTGCTCTGTGCCCCCTGGGTGGACTCTTGCATGGGGCTGAAGCCACAGCCTGTGCACATCCAGCTCAGGGGGCTGTGGGGGTGGCCGGGAGTGGACCCAGCAGGCCACCAAACAGCACGGGGCATCACTGCCTCTGAGAGGCCACTGGCCATGCGCTGCACAAGCTATGTGGTCTCTGGGCCTCGGTTTCCTGCCCTGTACGATGGCTCTCACAGCTTGACTGACCCCAGCTGCTGGACCCTTGAGCACCTGTTGGGCACCTCCCGTGTGCAGGTCCACGCGTGCCCTTGTGTGCCCTCGTGAGCTCTCGGGGAGTTGGAGGATTGTGATGCTCTCATCAGGCCCCTGAGGGATGGACCCCGCTGCAGAGCTGTCCAGAGCAAGTGGAGGAGGCAAAGGGGTTCTGGCTCTGTGGTCTAAGAGGTCTCTCCTGCATTGCTGCTGACCAGACACCTGTGTCACCGCCAGGTAGACCCCCGGCCCCCGGGAACGCCAGGACAGGGTAACTCAGCACAGCTCTGGAGAGATGTGGTGCCTGCAGCCTCCCTGGGGGCCAAGGACAGAGGGCCAGCCCTGCAAACTTGTTCCTGGCTGGGGTGGGTGTGAGGACAGAGGTGGGGTGGAGGGCCTGATGACAGGCAGGTGGCAGGTGGTGGGGCCGTCTGGGATCCTGAAGCCAGAGCCCTGTGTCCTTCCTGACCTCAGTGCCACCAGGCGGTGTGACTTAGGTGGGCTTCCTCCTGAGGTCACAGAGATGCTGACCTCTTAGGTCTCCAGGCCACAGGGGCTTCTGTGTCTGCCCAGCACCTGTCACATGGCTTTGTCCTGGCAGCCCTGTGGGCTGGCACAGCGCCCTGCTAACCCCTCAAGGGCCATCCCACCATCCTGGGGCAGCCCCCAGAGGGCCTGGCTGTGGCTCTGGCTCTGAGATTTGTGAGTCACCCGCTGCGAGGGACCTGGTCACCCTCACCTCACCTGTTTCCAGAGTGACATTCCTGGGTCAGGGCCATATGCCCCCAGCCTCTGCCACTGCACATGTCCTGAGCCCTGGGTGTGTTTGTCAGCCTGGGGCCCCTTGGCCCTATGGAGCCCTAGAGGGACATGTGACCACTGAGGTCACCCCAGGGCTCACGCCAGAGCTGGAGTCTCACACCTGAGGGAGGGGACCCAGCCCACGAAGGGAGAAGGGGACAGCCTGCGCAGGTCCTAAAGACAGAGGCTGCGGTTCTGCCCACAGGGTGGGGTGTCTTGTGGCTGGGTCTGAGAACAAGAGAGGGACAGAGACACAGAGAGAGAGGCACAGAGCCAGAGAGAGCCCTGTTTAGACCAGGTGGAGGCCCTCAGGGAAGCCCTGGCGGCTGGGGGGCGAGTGGTACCGAAAGGCACTGCTGGGGTCATGACATCCCAAACAGCCTGCCTGAGTGGAGTCCCCGGCGACTGAGAGACTGACATCACCAAGCATTGGGTTCCGCTGTGCAGGAAGAGGCCCCACCTCCGGGAGGCACCCTGCAGGGAGTGGGCTCCCCCAGAGCCACGTCACCCGGGTCCTGGGAACAGGTGCGCTAGGGTAAGAGAAAGTCGTGCCAAATCAGGGGTCAGGGCTGAATCCAGTCCCAGTGGCCGCCTTCCAGGAGCCACACCCTGGGGCTGAGGCCTCTGACAGGTCTGCGGCTGCAGGGGCAGCAGGGAGCTCCATGGGGGAGGCAGCACCTGCCATGACCTTGGCCCCTGCACCTCCAGGCTGAGGGGCACTTCAGGGTGACTGCAGCTTGGGGTCCTGGCCACTGGACCTGGTACACAGCGTGAGTCAAGGACATTGGTGTCACAGGTTCGCTATGTCTGTGAGGAACGGGTATGGGGTCTGAGGCAAGGACAACGGGTGCAAGGGCATCAGGGCCGCTAGGAGAGCTCGCTCTGGAGTTCCGTTCCTGGGTTAGAACCCAGCTCCTCAGCTCTGAAACCGCATGACCTTGGCCAGTGCATTTACCTGCTCTGTGCCTCAGTGACCTCGTCTGTAAACCGGGGGTGCCAAACATCATCCACGTGGGCGGGCTCTGCTGAGGGTTATATCTGTGTTTGGAGGAGGGCCTGGCACATGGCTCTCATTTATTCTCTCAGCAAACTCCCAGGAACACCTGCTCTGTTCTGGCTCTGTGTGGTGGGAGCTGATGGAAACGATCCACCCTCAGCCACTAGTCCGTTCTTAACAGGGGATCATAGTGACACACGGCCCACGCCGGTCGGGTCCTGACCGCAGCTTGCGTGGCTGCCATTCCATCTCCATGGCCAGCGCTTTTCTTCTTCAGCCACTGCCCGAGGTGCATGGCTGTTGCTCCTCCCAGTCCTGTGTGGGGCTGCTTCAAGCCCCATCAGCTGCACCCAAGACCCTGTTGCCTCCTGCAGGCGTGGCCTCTGCCAGGCCTGGGCTCACAGTTCAGACTTTACTCCTGCGTCTCACTGCTGCCCGAGCCTCAGTTTCTCCAGCTGTAAAATGGGCTTCACTCTCCTTCTTTGGGGTCATGGGGAGTAAGCAAGGTGGCCCATGTAGGAGGGAAGAGGGTACAGCTGGTGACAGTGTGGCCTGAGAGTGGCAGGTCCCACCAGGGCCCTGATGCCCCATGGGGTCCTAGGGTATCCATAGCAGCTGACTTACCCCACTGTGACTCAGTGTCCTGTGTGGAAACCAGGGTTGAGGAGGTGGCTGGAGGGGGTAGAGCCCTGGAACTGGCCCCAAGCATATTCCTGATCACTCAAGGTAGCCAGGGGTGGTGGTGTACACCTGTTATCCCAGCACTAGGGAGGCTGAGGCAGGAGGATCTCTGGAGTTTGAGGCAAAGGTGATGAGGAGCCAGCAGGAGGCAGATGATGCCCCCATCTGTGGCTGCCAGGGGCTGAGGAGCAAGGCGTGAGCATCCTTCTTCCCAGGCTGGGTCCCCGTAGAGGGCAGGGTATGGAGCAGGGGCTCGGATGTCAGAGCCTCTGACCTCTGGGTTGGCCCAATGCTCAGCATGCGCCAGGCCCCTCCACCTGGCTGCGTTCTTCCGTACATGCGGCTTCAGTCTCTGGGCCTCTTCCAGCCTGGGTGGGAGTGGCAGGGTTGGCGGAGGTCTGGGGAGAAGAGTGCAGTGGGGAGAGTGGCCCAGCCTCATGTGGGTGGGAGACACTGGAGTCTGCATGCAGTGTCCTGAGCCAGTGTTGCCCTGCTGTGCAACCCTGGGCTAGGTGCTTAACCTCTCTGTACGTGTTTCCTTGCCTGTAAATGGGGCGGGGGGGGCAGCCCCTTGGGCTCCCAGTAAAGGGTGCAGAGCAGGAAGTGCATAGTGAGGTCAGCCGTTGACACACCTGTGCCCTCCCCAAGCCTGCGTCCACCGCACAGTGTCACTGGCTCCTTTGGCCCTTCCTGGGCTGGCTTACCCCACTGCCTCTTCCCGGAAGCCCTCCCTGACCTGACCCCCCGCCCCCTGATCCAACAGCCTCTGGATGCCTGCATTCAGGCCTTTCTTCCTGGGCCTCATGGTGGAGCCCCACTGTTCGTGTCCCCTGGGCCAAGGCAGACACAGCCTCGCACAGGACCTCGGCCCAGGGTGTGAGCTCTCCCTCAGCCTCAGCAAGCCCACAGAGGGCTGGGCAACATGGGCGTGGAGGCTGACACCAGCCTCTGGGCCTGTGGGCTTGGGCGCGCTCCATTTCGCTGCTGGCTGCCGTGCACACCTTGTTCTCTGCACTGACCTGGCCTGCTCCTCCCTGGCTGGCCACCCTATCCTCTGTCTGCACTCAGGCCCAGGAGGACCTCGACCAAACGACGGGTGTGTCGCTTTCTCCCAAAGCGTTCTGTCCGTGTGGACAGTCTACAAAAGGAATCCTATTTTGTTTTGTTTTTGGTTTTCCGGGGAGGAGATTTGAGATACTAGGTAGTCCAGGCTGGCCTTGAACTTGTGGTGATCTTCCTGCCTCAGCTTTCTGAGTGCTGGGATTACGGGCATGTACCACCACACCCAGCAGGAACCCTACATTTGACTCTGGTTGAGCCTGGCATTGTCTGGGGGAGCCGGTTAGAGCAGACTGGGGGTCCAAGTGTGGCCTTGCTGGCCGTGGCCGGCCTGGGCCACCCGACCAGGTCCGCAGCCACAGCCTGGCCACAGTGGAGTAGACAGCCATCCCTGTCCTCCATCCATCCTGTCCCCGTGTCCTGCGCTGCTGCCACTCCGTGTGACTGTCTTGTCTTCTGTGTCTGCACCCCTGACCTGTCTCCCGTGGCCACCTTTCCTTCAGTCTTTTCCAGAGTCACATCTGGGGTCCTGTGTGTCCGTGGCCCTGCCACTTTGCAGGTGGCCTCCTCCGAGGCCCCACGCTGGGTTTTTCTTGGCTCCTGGCTCCCCGGCCCTCCCCCCGGCCCTGTGAGTGACAGGCATTTCTTGGGGACAGATGGGCAGCATTTCCCAGGGTGACCCGGTCTGGGGGAGGAGAATCTGGTGGCTATGTTTGGCAGCTCCAGGTGGGTCCCGGGCTGCTGTCCCCATTCTCGAGCTGCAGCTGCCCGACCTGGGGGCCCGTGGCTTTTCTCACCATGTCTGACCCGCTCCCCACCGCAGCCCCGTCTGCCCCCTGGCTGGGAGCAAGCCGGAGTGGCCCCACACTGAGACTCCAAGAGCACTTTCTGGTCCCCCTTCCCCGTGTGAAAACAGCCTGGTCTCAGTGCATCCCTGTCCCTGTCCCCGTCCTGACTGCAGGGCTTGCCGGCCACGTGTTGCCCGAGCTTGGCTGGGAGAGGCAAGCGGGCTCCAGGCCGGCGAGCGGCGGCAGCGCAGATGGAAACCCGATCACCCCCGGCTCAGCAGACTGTTTGATTTATTTTAAAATCAAGCAGATGGCTGCAGCAGGGTTTGTTTAAGTTCAGCTCGGAGCCGGGCCCGCGGCCAGGAGCCTCGGGCAGCTGTGCCAAAAATTTTTCAATGACTTTGGTCGTCAAACCACCTCTTCCCCCCTTCTGAACTTCAGCCCCGCCACACACAGAGGCTGCTTGGCCTCCTCCTGCTGCCCACGCCCGCTGCTTTCTTTGTCTGTGACCCACTGGGGCTGACTCCCCCCGCCCCCCACAGTGTCTCTCCTCTCTAGTGTGTCTCTGTCCTCCTGTCTGTCTGTCTATCTCTCCCCCACTCCCCCATCCCTCTGTCTCAGGAAACCTCCCTGAATCATCGACCCCCTGCTCCTGCTTCCTCCGCCTGCCCCCCCAACCGCCCGGCCCAGCCAGGCCCGGGAGAACAGCCAAGCCTTTGTGGCATTCAGCGTCCTGGGCCGTCCCTTCTCTGAGACACCCTGGCTGGGAAAACCAGGCCCCGACCATAAAACCCCAGCACAGCCGGAGTCCCAGGTCAAGTGGCTCAGCCCCGCCCGAGGCGGGAGGCCTGATCTCGGCCATGGTGATCTGCAGCTGTCCCCCGTGCCGTGGGCGGGGTGGCCTGGGTGCTGAGGAACCTGCTGTAAGCCTGGCTTCCTGGGGAAGTCAGCTGCTGCCGCTGGTGACAGTGACACTCCTGATGTGCACACACGTGTACACACCCACCACATGCATGTGCACACTCCTTTTTCAGTCTTGACCCTTTTTACCTCCCTGTCTCTCCCCCGTTCCAGGTCCCCTTCCCATCTCTGCTCCTTATATCTGTACACCACACACACACATGCACCCCAGAGTCTCCAAGGCCCCGCCCTCCCGAAGAGCTGCCCCTGGGCTGTCTGCACTGTCCAGCAGTGGCAGAGACCACAGGGTCACTACTGGGAGGCCAAGGCCTGTCCATCCGAGTGGCCATGCTCAGAGTGGGATCAAACAGCGGGAAATCGCGGGGGACTCTGCAGCCCCTCCTGGGACGCCTCTGAGGCTCAGGACATGGGAGATGTGGCCCTGGTAACAGCGCTTCTGGGCGGCGCCCAGGGGGATCAGGGAGAGCCGTTGGTTTGTGTCTGTCTCCCTGGTCTCCACAGCCCCTCGCAACTTTCCTTCCCGTGTCTCACCGGCCTCATTCTGCTTGTAAAACCCTTAAACAACTGTGTACTCTGTATCCCAAAAGTGTGTGTGCAGGGTGGTTTGAAATTTCATTTTCGAGGGACTGCTGACCTACATCCCAGCTCTGTGTGTTACTTATTTTTTTGTTTATTTTGCAGTACCGGGGGCTGAACCCAGGGCCTTTGCACTGAACTACACCCCAGCCCTTATTTATTTTGTTTTTTGTTTTTTGGGGTTTTTGTTTTGTTTTGTTTTGGTGCTAGGGATCGAACTCAGGGCCTTGTGCTTGTGAGGCAGGCACCGTAACCACTTAGCTAAATCCCCAGCCCTTATTTTGTACTTATTTTTTTTTTTTTTTTTTTTTTTTTGGTGCCAGTGATCGAACTCAGGGCCTTGTGCTTGTAACATAAGCACTCTAACCACTGGGCTAAATCCCCAGCCCTTATTTTGTATTTTGAAACAAGGGTCAGGCTAAATTGCCAGACTTGCTGAAACTTAAAACCCTCCTGCCTCAGCCTTCTGAGTAGCTGGGATGACAGGTGTGTATCTCTGTGCTGTGCCCAGATTGGTTTGTTTTGTTTTCTTTCCTGGTTACCTATGTGCAGGGGACCGTGGTCTCAGGGAGGGTTGGGCAGGATCAAAGCTGTTGTGTGCATCTGTTCCAGTCTGAGAAGAAGACAGAATGTCTTCAAATCTTCCATTATCGTAAACTTCTTAAACTCTTACAGTTGACGATGCCAGATGGGACCAGGACCCTGTTTTAAAACCCTTTTTAGTGTATGTGCTGCCGAAGTGGGTGTGCAGCATCACACCCAGCTCCTCTGTAGCATTTTACAGTGCACAGTTCACCAGCACTCAGGTGCTCCGGGTGTCAGCAGCCACCTCTGTTTGTTCCCCACACCCTGTCACCCCCCAGAAGAGTCCTGTGTCCCTGCACCCAGCTCCAAACATCCTCCCTGGGGACCGGGCAGCCCTGGGAGAAGGAGGTGCAGCGGGGCTGTGGAGGAGGATCCCAGGGCGATGGGGAGGGACAGAGGTGGCCAGAGGCGTGCAGGGGCGGCGGGGGGGACAGCAGGAGGAGACAGGGGAGGTCTGGGACACAGTGGGGGACTCCTGGAGCCAACCTCATTAGAAATCCTCGCTTTGTTGGCAGTGAGAGACTCTCTTATATTTGGGTTTAGCTCAAGGCCCTACAAATTAGCGCGGTCTGTTCCTGTTGGGTTACGGCTTCTTTGGGTCCCATTTGAACTGACTCCCTGCCTCCAGATGCTGGCCCTCAGCAGTGCCAGCATCCTCCTCCCTCCCTTCATCCCCAAGGTCTGCTGAGCACCTACTGTGTGCTGGATGCTGTTCCAAGTGTTGGAGATAGGGCTGTGACTCTGGGTCTCCTCATCCCTGCACCCTTCTCTGTGTAGAAATGATGCAAACCCTACTTAATCCTGAGCCAGCAGGGGGGAGAAAAGTCCTGCCTGTGACTGATGAGTGAGATCAGCTTCACACGCTGGGGCCGGGGCTCATGGGCCTCTACCGCTACTGCTACCTCTTTCCTTACTCCTAGCTTCTTCCTGGCAGGGCATCTCCATAGGTGCCCTGCACGCCCTCGGAAGTGGCCACCAGCATCTCTGGGCTGATGTCTTGGTTCTGGGCTGGGGCTGAGTCCGAGCAAATGTCCAGGCCAGAAGCTGATGGGCAGCTTGGAGCCCTGTGAAGGGGAAGAGGGCCTCACTTACATCCCTGCTGGGTCAGGGAGGCTCAGATGCTGATTGGATGGGTGGATAGAGGGTGGTCGGACAAACAAATGATTGGGTGGGTGGATGGATGGAGCGAGGGGGGTAGAGTGAGGAATGGATGAATGAATGGTTGATGGACAAGTAGATGAACAGGTGACTGGATGGCTGAATATGCAGGTGGAAGTGTGGTAGATGGACAGACATGCCTGTGGACCAGTGGTTGGATGTGGGTTGGCACAGAGGGGTGGCTGGTGGGTGGAGCCCTCCTCCTGCCTGCTTTTGGGGCTCCTGGGATAGCACGGTGGCCACACAGATCTCCTGTCCACGAGCAGCCTGCCCGGCTCCAGCCCACTAAAGTGGTACCTGAGCCTAATGGCAAGCTTGAAAGTTTGGAAGCAGCTGCAGAAGCCAGCGGGAAGCCATCTCAGCGCCGGCCTCTGGACATCCACAGTGTGGGGTCCCTGGGGGCTTCTTTACGACTGCCCAGAAAGGCGGTGCTTCTGGGTCCACAGGTGCTGGCCTATGGCCCCTGATTCTTCTTGCTCTTGGAGACATAAAGTGGTCTCCTTGGCCGTGGGCCAGAGCCAGGCACTGGCTGTGGCACTGCCTCCCGGGTGTATGTGTGTCACACCGAGGCCACAGGGGCCTGCATTTCAATGGCAACTTCCTTGGAGCTGCTGTCTAAACCTGAAACAGCATCCGAACAGAAGCCCTGGCTCCCAGGCCACCCCAAGGAGGCCGGCGCATGGGAGTCCCATGTCAGTATCGTGCCTGGCTGTCACCGTCTCCCCCGTCAGACCACCACAGGGACCAGGCTCCCAGGCCTTCGGTGTCCAGAGACAGCACAGCGCCTGAGCCTGGCCCGCAGAGGCCCTGAGGAGGCTTCTCTGCCTGGAACACTGCTCAAGGCCCCACTCGCATTGCCCAACCGCCCAGAGAGCTGCGGGGGTGCCCTCCCCGGCTCTGGCCACGTTTCTGGTGTGAACAAGTGAGTGGATGGCCTCAGGCGCGAGCATGTGAAGCTGTGGGCCCGGGCAGGACACACATACGGAGTCACCTGGCTTCCAGGTGTGCAGCTGGTATGGGAGGCTGCACTTCTCATTGGCCACAGTAGTCCCATTGGGGCTGTGGCTCTGAGGTCCCTGCCATCCCCTTGCCATGTCCCAGCCGCCCTCCCCAGGACCCACCTGACGGCATGTGTCTGCCAAGCCTATGTATCGGCCAATCACTAATTCATCTCCTCATTTTTTATTAATCAGATCATACCCTACAGCCAGGACTTCCCATGGAGGGAAAGCTTGGGCAGGTGCTGCACTGACAAACGTTCCACCCAAAGCAGGGGTCAGGGACAGAGCCAGATGGCCTCAGGGGGGACACAGCTTAGGGCCGCTCCTCTCTTGAGAGAGAGAGCTGCATGTGCACATGCGACACATGTATGTACACACAGGTGAGTCCAGGATGCCACACAGTTTATGTGTGCATGTGTGTGGCATATGTGTGGCATGTATATTTGTGTATGGGATGTATGTATGTGGTACATGTCCTGTGTGCACACGTGGGTGTGAGGTATTTGCACTGTGTGAGGTGTGCGTGGTGTACATACATGAGTGTGAACATGATGTTTGGTGTTTGGATGTGTTTATGGCATGTGTGCACATGTGTGGTGTGTCATGTTCACGGTGTGCATGATGTGCACACATGCGTGTGTGGCACGTGTGAACATGTATGATGTGTATGTGTGGTGCCGTGGGTGTGGGCTGTGTGGGAGCAGGTGCTGACGAGATTCCGGATGATGAACGATCTCTGGATGGAGATGCCGTGTCCCCACACACTCCTGTGGGTTCCGAGTTGGCGCCTGCCACTTCCCAAATGGCCAGCCCAGGAGGGGCTGCGTTCCCAGCGCGGTGGCCTGGAGGGACAGGACGCCTAGTGTGGCTGCTGTGAGTGCCTCGTACCCCTCCCCCATACACTCAACAGGGCCACACGAGCGGCCACGAGGGCAGCACAAAGAAGGCGGCTCCAGAAGCGAACGTGCCCAGAGCCAGCCCCTACCATGAATGCGGGCTCCCAGGCCTCCCCCGAGGACTCTAGTGCGCGAGGACCCCAGAATCTGTGTTTGAGAAGCGTCTCGAGGATGTGGTTCTGGTGGTGTTGGACCCCGCTGCTGTGAGAAAAATGCTTACACCTTCTCCCTCTTGCGTTTGCCCCTCAGACGTTCTGTCCCCTGCTTCCATGTGACCTCAGGCCTCTCTGGGCTGCATCCTCATTTTTAGGGCACAGTCCTGTCTCTTATGAGACTGGGGACCTGGTAGGCCTGGTGTCTTTGCCTGTGCAGTGGGTTGAGACCAGCTCCGGCCTCCTTGGAAGGAGAGAGTGAGCCACCTGGGTGGGAATGGCCTGTGGGCAGCTGCTCTGTGCTCTGGACAGCAGGCTGTGTGCTCTGGCTGGGGGACAGGAGGTGGCACCACCGTAGATGCCAGCAGTGGCAGTGTCACGCACTGAGACCCTGACTCAGATGAGAAGCCCAAGGCCCGGAGAGCCAGGACCTGCCCAGGAGGGGCTGCCGTAGGCCAAGGCCTCGCTGGCCCTTGACCTTGGGAGATGGGAGAGGTTGGGATGCCAGGTTGAGCCTCACCCCTGCAGGGCTCCGCAGGCTGTCAGCGGGGTGGCTGGAGCCAGCAGATCTGGCCCAGCTGGGGGATCAGAGCATCTGGCTCGCTTTACTCCAGAAACAAAGGCAGCGGCCGCCCTTTATCTGGGGGGGAGGGGATCTGGGGAGGGGGGTGAATGGGGCCCTGACCCCAGCTGGCTCCCTGTGCCCCACCCCCCATAGAGTGACCACACATCTCTGGTGGGACAGTGGCTGCTCCCAGTGGGAGAATCCCAGATCCTGGCTCCCAGCCGCCCCTGGCCAGCAGCTGTCGGCCTGCGGGTACGCACCCTGACAACCTGAGGGCAGGTTATGCCCACCCCCTCTGCCTGCTCTGCACAGGGGTCTGGCTTCCTCCCTACTGCAGAGGAGGCGGGGTTCCTGGGTGAGGGCGAGGTCCCCCCAGGAGCTGGGGGTAGGCAGGCGCGGTGCGCGGCTGGCTGGAGCCAGGCGCTGACCCTATTAGCCAGGCCAGCTGCCGGGGATGCACATCTGGCGCGGGCTGGCCTGGTGCTACCTTCCAGGAATGTGGCTGCACCGCGCATCTGGGGCCGATTCAGGGCCGCCGGCGCCCCCTTCGGCGCCGGCTGGGGGCTGTGGCTGGGGCCGCCCTCCGCCCTCCGGATTTCCCGGCTCCTCCCGCTCTGGCTCTGGCTGCCGCCTCTGAGTGCTGGGCTGGACCGGAAAGGAGGCAGCAGCTTGGCTTTCCCCCCTCGCACACCGGGAGTGGCTATGCAGGCCCCCTTGAAGAGAGGGGAAACTGAGGCCCAGAGGGTCGTGGCTGTGTCCAGGTCACTCTAGATGACCCCTGTGGCAGGGCGGCTATACAGCAGATATCAGCTTCTGTGTAAAAATAATGAAGGTCTGCGCCTACCAGGTCCCAGCCCAGGCCTGCCTCTTCCTAGCTGTGGCCTGGTGGCCTTGTCCGCAAAGCTGGTCCTAGGAGGGGCAGCGCCTGCTCCGTGGGACCAGCCGTGAAGGCAGGAAGGGGCATCCAGCCAGCTTCTGGAGCCTGGTTGGAGGAGAGGGAAAGATGTTTTATGAGAGAACAGCAAGTGGTATGCAGGCCGAGGGGTGGGTAGCTATGAAGGCTGCGAATGCTGCTGTCAGACTGCAGCCCCCGCGTCTCTTCCACTTGCTGGGTGGGTCGTGGGGAGCTCGTGAAGGTTCCTAGCAGTAGGGCTGCCTGTGAGTGGACCGTTGTCACCCACACCAGGGGTTCTCCTTGAAAGCTATGGGATTTACCTCACTGAGCAGATCAGACTTGGTCCCCGGGTCCGTGGCAGGAGGGGTTAGCTGAATTACCCTGCAGGCCGTGTGGAGACATTGAAGGTGACCAGTCTGCCAGTTGCTCCGAGCCTGTGCCTAGAGCAGGGCCTGACGTGCCCGGGCTCCCCAGTGGCAGCTGAGATGAGGGACGAATGGACAAAGGGGTGGACGGAGGAGTGTCTGGTTGGGGCATGGATGGCCGCAGGGACCCCAGGGAGGGGACACTTTCTCTGCGTGGTTCCAGCCCTGCCAGCCCGCACTGACCTCTGACACCGCCTCCCCAGCATCTGTGCTCAGCTTCCTCCCCTGCAGCGAGTTTGTTTTCCTTCCAGACCCAGCGCCTCCCACGGCGGCAGGCGTCCAAGGCGGCGTTCCGGAGCCAGCCTCTGCCCGCCCGCCTGGTTCCGTCAGCCTTGGCTGGGCGCCCTGGCGGATGGAAGCATGCACAGCATCCCAGCCTCTGTGGGTCCCGGGGGGCTGGAGGCCTCACCACCCAGTGCTGCCCCCTCACAGCCGGGCAGGATGCAGGTCAGAGCCGGGGCAGGGGCAAGCTCCAGGCCGCCGGCCACGGGCTCACCCCCATGACACGGCCTAGGCAGGTTGGGGGCTGTCCTCACCCCGGTTCCACTGCCCCCATTCACTGCTGGCCCCTTCCTTCCTGTTTCCGATTTTCACTCATTTGTTTCCGGGCACCTACTGTATGCAGACTGCCCAGCACAGATGCCCGGCACAGGCCCTTTGCTGGCAGAGGCTGTTGGAAGGTGGCCAGGAGGCTGGGACCAGTGTGGAGCTCTTATTTCCCTTTTTTTGTTTTTTTTTTTTTTTTTGGTTTTCTGGTACTGGGGATGGAACCCAGGCCCTTTACACTGAGCTAACATATGTAGCCCTGTTTATTTTTATTTTTTTTATTTTGAGACAGAGTCTTGCTAAATTGCTCAATTGCCTAGGGTGAGCTTGAAATTGGGATCCTCCTGCTACCACCTCCAAGAATGCTGGGATTACAGATGTGTGCCTGCAGGCTGTGTGGGAAGAAAGGTACCTGGGCGGTTCTCCCTGGAAGGCAGGGGTACTGAGCACCCCTCTAGGAGCCCCAGCATGAGCTGTCCAGGTGAGGGTCAGCGGGTTCCTGTCTGCTCCCCACCGGGGCCTAGTGTCCGAGGCCCTCACCCTGGAGCTGGATCGTTCTGAGTCATCATCCCAAACGCAGCCGAGTGCGATGGGTCATTCGTAGCACCCCTCCCCGTGCTGCCCACCTCCTTTCCTGGCACCAGAAGTGTGGGCGCCCCTGCCAGATGGGCTCTGCATGTAGGCCCTGGCAACATGAATGCCATGGGCTGTGACACTGTGGTCGCAGGGTGAAGATCCCAGCCCGGCCCCACACTCACGCCTCGTTTCTAACTCTGGCAGCCCAGTGCAGAGGGTGCTTTGCAAATGGGACACTGAGGCCAGAGAGGATGAGAGCTGCCAGGTGTGAGGGCCTGCAGGATGGGGCTGTCCCTGTGGCTCCTGGGGAACCCGGAAGCCAGCCCGCTCCCTCCTCGGGGGACTGATGGTCTAGGTGGAGAAGGGGCCTGGACCTGGCTGTGAAGTTCCCCACTGACCCTAATGCAACGAGAGACAGGTGTCAGCTGCTGCGGCTACTGTGACAGATGCCATCAGCATGGGGACACCTGAAGATGGAACCCCACAGTGCCACATCAGTCCCAGTGGGGCAGGGTCAGGTCGGGCAGGGCTGCTGGCTTTGGAGGCTCCGGGGAGAATCCATTTCCCTTTCCAGCTGCCATAAGGGTGGAGACTGCAGGGCAGGGAGATTCGCCTTTGCCTGCTGCTAGGACTATGTCCCTGGCTTCCTGTCATGCTGAGGAAGGTGCACACGCAGGGAGGGTGGTAGGGGGCTGTGGGACCCCTGGCACAGTTGGCCGGGACTGGAAGGGACGGGTCCCAGGGTGGTGCGAGGGCAGCTCGGAGCCATGCTGCAGCAGGTGAGGTTGTGTGTGCTGCGAGCACACGTCGGCGTGTGTGGCAGGTCTGGGGGACGCGCAGGGTTGAAGGACAGCAGCCGCTCCGGGAGCACCAGGAACACTCACTGTTTGCTGTTTTTTGCACCCACAGAGCTCACCACTCAACACCTTCACAAGTCTTGGGTTTGAAGGGAGGTGCGGGCTGGGGCACATGCTGCCACCATGGGGGACTGGGGCAGGGCCTCAAGCCGTCTCAAGGTGGCAGGTGAGGTGTGGACCCCCTGGGGCTCGGCCTCGCATGCTGTGAGCAGGACCAGCAGGGCCCACCTTGCAGGAGGAGAGCTAAGGGTGATGGGGTAAACTGAGTCACTAGCACACAGACAACGTTAGGGCGGGTAAGGCCCTGAGAGAGGTGGTGCAGCCACCACGGCCCCAGCGCTCTGTCCAGCAGGTGGGGGACAGCGTGACGTCCCTGGGAGGAGCAAGGGGCCCTGGGCCGGCGCCTCCTGTCCTCCTGAGGCCCACATGAGGCGGGGCCTTCTCCGGCCTGAGTCTGCCCAGCCCCGTCCTCTGCATGGTACTTGCTCCACTAGCTGCCAAAGATGCTGCAGCTGCGGGTGGCTCTGAAGCTGAAGCCCACAGCGTCCCGGTGCAGACTGGCAAGGGGAGCCCCACAGCCCCAGGTCAGCGCCCCGTGTAGCATCCCACTGACCTGGCCCTCAGCTGCTGCACTGCTGGTGCCTGGGTACACACACACATCCACGCCGGCTGATGGGATGCTGCCTCTGGCTGTGTGGCTGTCACTGTCCGTGCCTTGGAGAGGCGTTTTCTGAGTTTAAATGTCCCTTCTTGAGAGCTGGGCATGGCGGTACTCACCTGTAATCCCAGCACTCTGGGAGGCTAGGCAGGAGGGTCACAAATTGAAGAGCCTAGCCTGGGCAACTTAGTGACTTAGTGAGACCCTGTTTGAAAATAAAAATAAAATTAAAAGGGCCGGAGACATATAACTCAGTGCAAAGGCCCTGGGTTCAATCCCCAGTGCCACAAAAACAAAACCAAAACCAGACAAAAAAAGAACTCCCTCCTTGGACTGGGGGTACGGCCAGTGGTAGAGCATTTGCCTGGCATGGGAGAGGGCTCGGGTTCCATCACACACACATGCACATGCACACACATGCACATGCAGGCACAGAAATGAAAGAAGAAACAAAGGGAAGGAGAGAGGCAAGGGGAGAGAGGGCGAGAGAGGGTGAGAGAGAGCAAGGGAGAGAGGGCGAGAGAGAGCTCTCCTTGCCTCCTCTTTTGATTGGGTTTATCCGGATGAGTTTACAGCCCTGACCTTGATTCCAAAGCAGTTAGATTGAGCTATTTCTCTTAAAATGTTTGTCCCCCCGCCCCTCCCCTGCCACTGGTAGGACCTTCAAGGGTGGGGGGGGCGAGGTTCTCAGGGGGTGGGGCCTCCTGAGCACACTGGCCATTCCCAGATACAGGCCCTAGGTGGCACCAAAACCCAGCCCTGCACGTCCCATCCCTAGCGGGGATTGTGAGAGTTGGGGGGCTGAACATGTGTATGTTGGGGTGTCTCTGCATGCAGTGCGTCTGTGCATAAATGTGCCAGTGTGTGTGTGTTGAGTTGCAGTAGCCTGGGGCCCCCACGCCAGCTCCCTTGTGTTCTTTCTGGGACTATGGTGGACATGGGGTACTATGGAGAACCCCCACATGATGCCCCAGCTGCAGAGCCCTGCACATACACACACACACACACACACACACGCATGCGTGTACCCCTCTGCAGGAGATGTGATTAACAGATGTACAGGAGTAAGCCATGATTTATGTCCCCCGTCACCTAATTATTCCCAGCCCCGCAGGAGGGGAAATAAAAATGTGTTGCAGGGCTGGGAGTCTGAAATCCTGGCGTCCCGGCGGGGCTCCAGGGCGCCAGGCCGCCCCACCCTTGCTCTCGGAGGCCCTGGATTCCCAGCAGTGGGGAGAGGGGGCTGGGAAGGGGGAAACACGACCGCTGTGGCCCCCACGGGTGCCCGAGGTACAGAGCTTGGGGTCTGCCTGCACTGCAGCCCCGGAGCACTTGGAGGCCAGGCCATCTTGGGCAGCTTTCAGGGCTCTCAGAGTATAATTCCACAGCCTTGTGCCAGCGGCACCCCAGATGTGAGTGCCACCCTCCCGTCGGCTTCACCGTGAGCCAGGGGCGCCCCCCACTTCCCAGACACCGTGTGTGTCCCTGCCCCTGGGCTCTTGCACCTTCCGTTCCTCTGTCTGGACGGCCGTTCCTGGCCTTCTCAGGGGGAGCCGCTGCTTCATACTGTTCCAGGGCCTTCCTTGACCGCCTCTGGAACACACTATCTCTCTGCTGGTTTTCCACTTGATCCAATGCGGTACAGCTGCTCCCGTTCTGCCCTGGGCCTTGGGGAGTGCCCAGCGTGGGGGGCACTTGGGTGGGCATACGGACGGTGGATGGCAGACCCCAGCCCCCAGAGCCCACAGCAGCAGTGTCTGCGGTTGGGGAGGGGCCTCTGTGGCTGTCCTGGCCAGCCCAGTTCTCTCTGCCCCCTCCCCCACTGGCCTTGCCCCCCAGCTGCCTGCAGAGGCCTGGCCTCAGTCCAGGCCTCGCATGCCAGCCCTGGGGCGCTGGGCGGCCCGGAGCAAGCAGGCCGACTCCTGGGGCCCTGTTACCCCCCCCCACACACCCAGGGTACTCCAGGAATGCCAGGCACTGACAGAGCCACCCGACCTTCCCTTCTCTTCTAAACAGTGTCGCAGCCTCCCGTTTAGGCTGGGGTGCCCACCTCTGTCTCCTGTGGTTCCTGCCTGGCAGGGGTGACTCTTAGCTGCTCACTTCCGGCCATGGACTCCTGGGGGCAAATCCCAGGGCTGGTGGACTGAGGATACCTGGGGTGAGCCTGGCCCTCCAGGAGTGTTCTCTGGGCCTGCTCTGGGCCTGAGGCCGGGCTGCGGCCTCCTCCTCCTCCATCTCTTCCTCCTCCTCCATCTCTATCTCCATCTCCACCTCTGCCCTCATCCCTCCCTGTCTCTGTCCCCATCTGCCCATCCCGCCCTCCTCTCTGACTCTGCTATCTTCCCCGTGTCTGTCAACCTTACTGTCTCTCTGCTTGTGTCCCTTGTCCTCCCTCCTCTTCCTTCCCTTTCCCGCTCTGCCTCCTCAGCAGCTGTTCCCTAATAGACTGTTAATGATGATACTGTAAAGTGGAAGGCGGGGTCCTGGGGGAGCCCCACGATCTGTGTAATTGGTCTCAGAGGAGACACAAGTTTCTGATATTTACACACCAGCATTAGTCCTTGGGGAGCCTTATCTTGGCCAGAACCAGGCAGGGAGAGGCGGTGGCCCTGGCTGGCACCGTGTCCCAGCCCCTGAGCCCTCGCTCTAGGTCTTTACCTAACAGGAGCTGGAGTGGCAGTTAGTCCCGGAAGTGGTTTGGTGGCACTGGCCTGCCGAGTGCTGCTCGTGGGTCCCTTCAGGTATTTCCAACTTGGGACTTGGGCAAGAGCCCCCTGGGCGAGGCCAGCACCAAAAGGCACTGGGCAGGGACACGGATGGCTAGGAGGACCAGGCCTGCTGGAGGCGTCTCCAGTGCGTGTCGGAGCCCCTGGATCCAGCCACACATGACGCCCTGCTGCTGCGGACTCTCCGAGCCCTGGGCCCCAAGTCCTCTCTGAGTTTCCTGGCCAGCAGCCATTGCAAAGATGGAGAGGTCCCCAGAGCCCACTGAGCCCAGCGTAGGGGAGCAAACCTGCCCAGGTAGCCCTGGCCCACCCTTCAGCCCCTCCTCTGGGTCCCTTGGGTGGTGGGGACACCGCATGGCAGGGAGGCAGGTGCAGGCTGGGGTCACTCGTGGTGAGGCTTCCACAGCATGCCGGGAGGATGTCATGGTGGGGTCTCAACCTGGGAACTGGGGAGGCCGAGCAGGGGCCGGGGGTGCTCCTGTGGAGCCACTGCCAGCCCAGTGCGGACTTCTCAGGGCGGGTGGCTCTGCCAATGTGATGATTCTTCAGGGCAGAGCTCTGGGCTCGCTGCCAGGGCTGGCGACCCATCCCAGGGGGACCTACGGGAGACTGCCATGTCAGTCTCACCCGTGACTGGCCTGGGGGTGGCCGATGTCCTGCCTTTCTGTGTGTCACACGATGTCCTTGTCACTGTAGCCGAAGAGGGTGGAGGGTGAGCACAATGCCAGCTGGGTCCTCCCACCCCATGCCTCCGTTTCCTCAGTGGTTCTTACCCATCAGGCATTGGGGCTCGCTGGGTGCAGGGACAGGGCTATGGAGCACAGGTCCCGCCGGTTCCTGCTGCTGGCTCTGTCTATACCCTCCTTGCCACAGGCATTCACACCTCAAGGCTGGGTGAGCTCCTGGCTGTGCCCCAGGAAGAGACCCCTCCTCTCCTGCTACAGCTGGAGAGATGGCTGGGGGGGCTTCTTTTCTGGGGGCTCAGGACTTTCCTGGTGTCATGGTGGCCACTGGCCCAGCACCGGAAGTGCGCCCCGAGGCCTGGTTCACAGCAAGCAGCTGCAGGGCCTGGTGTTTCGGGTCCTCCCCAAGGTAGGGCTGGGCGGGGACCACGCAGCCTCCCGGGCTCTGGGGTGAGGCTCCACCCCCTGGCTTCTCCCACCCTGTCCAAGACCCTCTGGCCGGCAGCTGGAGCCCCACTAGACGTGTATTATGTTCCCAATCAGAAAAACAATATGTGCTCATTCCTGCTAATTTTTATATTTCAAGAATACCCCAGTGTACAAAAATGGCATTTCGTAAGCGCTATTTTAAGTGCAGTTTTTTCTAACAGCCTTATTGAGATATAATCCTCGTAGCATGCAAGCCACCCACTCCAAGAGTAGAGTGCAGTGATTCTGGGAATATTCAGAGTTGTGCAATGCTCACCACTATCTAATTCTAGGATATTTCCGTCGCCTTGAGGACAACCCCCAGAGCCCCAGCAGTCACCCCACCCCACCCCTCTCCCCCAGGCCTTGGCAGCTCTGGTCTGTTTTCTGTCCTGGATCTGTCTGTTCCAGACATCTCCTAGTATGGGGCCTTTGTGTCTGGCTTATCTCATGAAGCCACGTGTTGTTGAAGTTCATCTGTACTGCAACTAGGTTACTACTTCTTTTCCTGCCTGTGTGCTATTCCGCCATGGGATCTGTGGTGGGTAGGTTACCTGTTCCCAGCTGCCCAGTGACACAGGGCTGTTTCTGATCGGCTGCTGTGAATCCTGTGGCTGTGCGCCATGGGCACAGGGTCCTCAGGGACGTGGGTGCCGCCCTCATGGGCTGTGCCCATGGGGTCCTGCTGTGTCCTTGGGAACCCAGGTTTGAGTGTAACTCTGCAGCAGCAGCTTCTCCGGCTGTTGCAGGCCTTGCCTGTGTGTCTCTCTCTGGTTCTCTCAGATGCCCTGAAGGCACTGGAGCTTGTCCTTTCAGGGAAGGACTCTTGCCTGTTCTGCCTGCCACTGTGTCTCTGTCCTGAGCCCAGCAGTAGCTTGGGGTCATGCACGGAAACTCCGGATGAGTGATGGGGCCCTGTGACCAGCCCTCTGCCGGCCTCTGCACCATGGGGACATCACGGGGCTAGGCACCGCCTACTGGCTCAGCAAGAGGCAGACCCGGCTCTTCTGCTTCTGCTCAGCAGGTGACAGACTGAGGTCACTCAGCTGGGGAGCCACAGAGCAGAAGACAGACGGCCAGAGGCTGGCAGCAGCATGACCTGGGACAGGGACAGGCCATCCCTGCTGGGTGCCTGGGCCTGCCTGCTGGTGGGCTCCACTTGCTTCCTGGGTGCAGGCAGGCTCCTCTAAACTCTGTCCCTCCCAGGTGGGTCCACAGAGAGGCCCGGGGGACACAGTGACTGCCCAGTGCCCATGCTATGCCACCTCCCTGTTGGGTTTCTGCCTCCCACCCTCCAGCCCTGTTTCCAACCCTGCTGGGTGCCCAGAGCCCGCCACCCCATCCCCGGGAACCTCCGTGCCAGGCTGTCATGCGCGAGTAGGAATTGCAGGTGGCTCCACTTAGGGACAAGGACACCCAGGCCCAGGGAGACAAGTCTTCCACCTATCCACATGTGCTGCAGGTGGCCGAGCAAGGTCTGGACCCCTGAGCCCTGGGTCCACCCTGCGCCACGAACTGTTTTGGGGGACACACCCCTGCAGACCTCAAGCCTGTCTGCACACACCACTGCCCTGGGGAACCTGGATTGAGAACCTGAGGTCTGTTCCAGGCCCTTGGCCGGAAGTACCCAGAAGGTCACCTTCCTGGGAGAGGAGTGGAGCCCATCAAGGCTCCCTGAGTGGGTGGTGGTGGGCTCTGCTGGTTGGGGGCCACGCTGATGCTTGAGAACTCTGCCGCGTATTGCCTGTCCACCTCCCCTCTGGTGACAGAGGCCTTGTGTGATGGGGTGGAGACCAGTCTGCCATGCACACCATGTGCTGGAGTGAGTGCCAGCCCAGGAGCCTCGGGGTGTCCTCCATGATGTGGGCTCACAGCCCAGCTCTGCTGCAGGGCCTGGGGGGCAGATGATCATGCCTCTGGGGGTGAGCGCGGCACCCCGGCCCTCAGCCCCCCACTGAGCCGCTGCTCTTGGCAGCTGGGGGTGCAGCATGAGGCCACCCTGCCCCTACCAGCAGACGCGGGAGTGCCCAGGATGCCGCTCTCAGAGAGCATACGGCAGGCATATGCCTCACGTGGGGGAGCACTCTGCCCGTGGGGTGCCGCACTGCGAGGAGGCAGCTCCCCGGTGGGGCGCTCCTGTGCCCTCTGCTGCTAGACATCCTGTCCCCTGGGAATCTCCGCTGTCTTTCCCCGCAGTGGGGTGGGCCGCTGCTGTCCCCGCTGGGTCCCCAGCACCTCCCTGATCTTTCCTGAGCACCACAAAGGACTCAGTGTGCCCAGTGGGTTAGGACACTGCGTGTGGCCGGGGTTGGGGGCGCCGGGAGGAAGGACGCCCACCTGGGAAGGGCAGGCGCAGCATGGGGTGGGACCAGGCCGGGCCCTGGCTCCCGCAGCAAAGGAGGGGCCCTGGGTTGGGGGGGAGAGCAGGCTTGACGATCCTCACTGCTGCTGGTCGTGGCCCTCTACTCACCCCCAAGGGCACATGTGTACTGTTGGGCACGAAGAAGTCACACAGCCAGCAGCAGCAGGGTCACACCAGTATGGAGCCGGGGCCTGCCCCAGGTGAGCCTGGCCCAGGCTCGAGGCTGTCCCCCGCCTCTCCAGGGAGCCCGGCACATGGTAGGTCTCAGTGCCTCTCCCGCTGTCTGCTACTGTACAGCACCCCTCCAGCCCATGTGGCACTCCACAGGGAGGGCGCGTGTGTGGGGCCGAGTGTCACAGACTGACTGAGACCTGGGGCTGCGGAATCTGATCAGCAGCCTGGGAGGCAGCAGGATGTCTCAAGGTCACCCAGCGCCCCCCCACCCCTGCCTGCGTGCCGGCTGTGATCTGAGTCAGCCGCACTCTGATGACAGGGACCGCTGTGTTTCTAGGACAGCGGGGCAGAGTGGAAGTGGGAAGGGCCTCAGCCAGCACAGCCCTGTCACAGCGAGGGGCAGCTGCTGTCCGCAGGGACCCGAGGCCAGGGACGAGGAGGCACAGGTCTGCCCAGCAGCGGCCGCCTGCTGATGGGGTGCGTGGAGCAGATGGGCCGGGAGCAGGCGGGGTGGCATGGTTGGTGCTGCCAACTCCCGGCACACCACAGTGGCAGGCAGCGGGCGGGCATGAGGAGCAGAGTGGAGGCGGTGGCAGAAGCTCGCCTACTGTTGCTGCTGGCTGCTTGGCCCTCAAAGGCTTCTGCTGTAGAGACCAGGGAGCCTCAGCCGGAGCCTAGGCCAGGAGCTCTGCATCCATACCCCTCCTTCCCTCCCAGCCTCTGTTTCCCTATCTGTAAAATGGGCTCACGGGAGATCAGTAGTGCTCTGCAATCCTGTGTGACCCTGGCAAGTCCCTTACCCTCTCTGTGCCTCACTTCCCCAGTTATGAGGTGAAGCATGGCCCTAACCTCCTTCTCCTGGGCGGGGCCAAGAGGAGTCCATTCCTGGGGAAACACACAGCTCAGGGGTGCCAGGAGGGGTGAGTGGCAGAGAAGGGGACTCAGGTGACCTTGGGGGTGGGGGCTGACACTTCAAGTTCCAGGCAGACGTCGGAGCCCTGTTCACATTCACAGCACTCTTCATGGACCAGATACCTGGCATGCACTCTAAGCTCTGCTGCTCTCCCCATGGGGGATACGGGGGCATCGTGCATGTCTGGATTCGGCTGGCTGAGCCCCGTCCTGTAGCCTACCCCCGCACCTGCGTGTGCCCCTGGGCGCCGGTGGCCCCAGCAGTGTGGCCACCCAGCCACCATCCCTCCCTCCCCGATGGCTGGACCCCCCCCAAAGCCACTGCCCATGACAGCAGCCCCCGATCATGTGGGGCCACCCAAGCTTATTTACTTCTGCAGCTCGGGTTGGAGCCCAGGCCCCATCCGTCTAGGCCAGTGCTCACTGCTGAGCCACAGCCAGGGCAGACATGGAAGCTCGGCCCCACGGCCTGAGTGCAGAGTGCTGCTAGTGCTGCCTGCGGGTGGGGGAGGCCGTCGTGGGGAGGGCAGGGCAGGAGGGGACCAGCGTGGGGGGACAGATGGGAACCAGCCCTCTGTGTTTCCCGGGAGCGGGTTCTGTTTCATTTTGCAGACTCGAGCCTGTGGCGGGAGGAGGTATTTCTTATAGCTGTGTGCATTGATTTATAGAAGTCTTAGAAGATATGAAAGAATCCCATTTCATTAGGCATTTTGTACACTGCCTTCATGGAAAAGATCTGAATGAAGTCAGCTTCTCTCTGGGACATCAGCTCTTGTCCTGCTGGGCCTCAGTTTACACATATCCATATGGGGTGGTTACTCTGTGGCCCAGCTAGGGGGTCCCACAGGACAGAGGAGCCTGGGGCAGCACAGGGCTGGACTTAGGTGTCCCCTTTGCTTGGGAACCTTGGGCATCAGCTTCTTTGTCTGTAGAATGGGCAGAATCACCGCCAGGCAGAGTAAGGATCTCACCTGAGGGCCAGGTGGGGGGCCTGGCAGGGAGCACAGACGGGGGGACAGAGATGGTGCCTGCCCTTTGAGGGGCTCCACCTTGGTCTACCGTGGGCCAGTGGCAGCAGGAAGAGGGACTCCTTGTGGTTCCTCCTGGTGGACTGAGCTTGGTCCAAGCCCAGGATGGCAGAAAAATGCCCCTCCTCCCCCTGCCGCCCAGCACAAGATCCCTGGTTCCGGCCCCTCTGCAGGTTCAGAGTTACTTCCCTGGCTTGTAACTTTGTCCCTGGAGGTGTCCCCCATATCCAGCCCCCTCCGTGACTGCCCCTCGGGGTCATCACCCTCCTCCAAGAAGGTCATGCTGTCACTGGCACTTTTGGGGCCTGCGAGGGGCAGCAGCTGCACACCCCCACGGGAGCCACCTTTGTTCACCCCCCTCCTGCCAGCCGTGGTGCAGTTGCCATGGTGATCTCGCTTGTCAGGCCCACTGCTCCCCCTTCTCTGGACTACAGCCACTTCTGGGAGGCCCAGGCTGCAGGCTGCCCTGGGCCCTCTGCCCTGGAGCCCAGGTCGGGTTGTGACCCTGCTAGGGGGGCCTGGAGCCAGGAGGGAGGGCCAAGGTGGCTGGAGTGACTACAGAGCCAGGGGACAAAGAGAGGTCACAAGGAGGGGGTGCCTGCACCCCAGGTCTCCAGAGTGACTACCACCATGCATGTGCAGCCCCACAGGGCATGTGCACCATGCCCTGCCCTACTGTGCGCTGCAGGCACCAAAAGACTCTTGCTTCCTGCGTGAAAAGGACAAAGATCTAAGGACCCGCTAGGGGCAGGTGGGAATAAAGACAAGGCCACAGTGGTCCTGGGGTTGGGAGACCCTTGTGGCCATCCGGCTCTACCCAGGGAGCCCAGAGAGGGTGGGCAGCCAGCACAGAGCTGGATGGGAAGCAGCTGCCTCTCTGCTTAGTGTTCCTCATGGGGTTCTCGCCACGGAAGCCTCAGAGACAGGACCGCAGGATGGGGGCGGGGGAGACAGCAGCAGAGCAGGGGCCATCCCACAGGGTACCCTGTGGGGGGCACGTGGTGACAGCTGGGTGGGAGCCCCTATGCCCCACAGTCAGGGCTCTTGCCCGGCTCTGCAGGAAGGGGACCAGGAGATGGGCCTGACCCTTGGGCCGGGCCGCCGGTTGCACCCCACCAGGGGGCTGCCAGAGCGGTGGCTTAGGCTGGGCGGCCACAGGGACCCTCCTGGCCTGTGACCATCTCTGCTGCCAGGGTTACACCACACGGCTTGCATTTCCGTGACCTTGACAGTCAGGTCAGAGATCTCAACTTGGTGGCTTCTCCATCCAGAGTGGGTTTCCACGGCAACGGAGCACCCACAGGGTCCTCAGGGTCCCCTGCCTACAGTGGGCCGGCTGCCCCAGCCCTGCACGGAGGTCCGTCCCAGTGAGCAGCAGGGCTGTGGCATGAGGACTACGTCTCAGCATGGGGACTAGGGTGCGTCTGCCAGCCCGGCCCAGCTGCAGAGAGAGGGGTACACAGGGAGGGCGAGGCTGGGGACGGCACAGCGAAGGATGCACTTCTGTCCACGAGCCGTTGTGCCCCCGCTTTATGGATGGGCACACGGTGGGCGATGGGGTCCTGGGTGGCTGGGCAGCGCCTGTCCCGCACCCAGAGCCCCGACCCAGCCGCCCAGCTGTCCAGAGGACTGCTTCCCGGGCAGCAGCAGTGACAAATTATTTTTCCAATGGCTTTAATTTATCCCTCTTTCCTGGGCACGTGTCAGCGGCAATCTGCCTCCTCTGCCGCCGCGAGCTCCCTGCCTTGTTAGTGGTCCCTCTTTGAACATATTTCCTTTTATCACGCGGTGACACGCGGTGGCAGAGGGCGATTCCGGGCGAGATTGTCGAGGAGGGCTGCGCACAGCCTGGCTCCTGACGGCTCATTAGTGTGTGTCTGCGTGGGCCTCAGCTCTGGGCTGCACGGCTGGTGCTGCAGTGACTTCAGAGCAGCCGGCCCCTCCTCGTCCAGGCTGGGCAGGCCCTCCCTCCGGGTCTGCTCGTCAGGCAGTGGTAACTTGTTCAGATCCTCCCTGGAGCGCTCTGTCCTCACCTGCAACTTGGGTGCACCTGTGCGTGGTGGTGCACACTTGCGGTCTCAGCACTCAGGAGGCCAAAGCAGGAGGATCCCTTGAGTCCAAGAGTTCAAGACCAGCCTGGGCAACTCATAGCCCCCATGCCCAGCCTTCTGTGCTGTCCGGGCCTACTCGGGATGTGCAGTGTGTTCCCTGGCAGTTTTGAGGGCAGGGTCCTCGCACTGGGCTGCTCCAGAACCCAGAGCTTTGGGGACATGATCTGCTGCTGTTCCTGACCTTCTTCAGATCTGTCCCATAGACAGTTTCCTGGGATGGGGACATGGTTGTCCCAGGGGTGCTGACTGGCAGGTCTGGGGGATGGTGGGCTCCTTCTGCCCGAGGGTACAGCCTACAAGACCCCAGACCCACCCACACTGAGACTTGGCCAGCTATGGTAGCAGCCACTTGCCCACCTCATGGGAGGCAGAGGGACTGTGAACGCTGGGAGGGGATGGAAGGCTGCCTGGAGGGGGTGACACCCAGGCTAGGAAACTTTCAGAAAATACAAAGTTTCAGATATCTGATATTTTATTTATTTCTTTAGTTTTGGTATTTTGAGACAGGGTCTCACTATGTAGTTCAGGCTGGCCTTGAACTCACTATATAACCCAGGCTGGCCTCCAACCTTTGGCAACCCTCCTGCCTCAGCCTCCTGAATGCTGGGATTATAGATGTGTATCATCACCTCGTTTTTCATCTCCTCGTTTTTTTATTTGTGACCCTGAGGTGCACAGAGCACCCTCACTTTCTGACCTTGGCACCGGACTCTCTTTGAACCCCAGACCTCAAAGTCACCGCAAGGGGCCTGGAGGGAGGGGCGAGGGGCTGCTGGCAGCTCCCTGGCACTGTTCAGGACTGGGGCCCCATCTAGCATGCAGGGTCAGGGAGAAGGATATGAAGCGGCCGTGCCCCGTGGGACCCAGAGGGGCTGGAGCAGACTCCTGGCACTGGGAGCTTGGACGCTCTGCCTTGTTGCCTGGGTCCCTGCATGTGTGTGCTGTGTGACACCAGGCAAGTGACGTGGCTGCTCTGTCCCTTGGCTTCCTGCCGCCGGGAGGCCGCAGTGACATGATGATGCCTCTGCACGCTGTCATGAGGAGTAAATGGTGCACGGTGTGTGCAGGGTCTGGGATGGAGCCACACTGTCCTCCGATGGGCCGACCTGTGCCAGCTGCGGCCGTGTCAGGCCCAGTGTCCGTGCCTTGTTGAGGCAGACAGTGTCTGTGTCCTCTGCAGCAGCCTCACAGTCAGGAAGGACTGAATTGGGGAAACTGAGGCCCATGGCATGCACATGCTCTTGGACGCTGTTGGGGCTTCCAGTGAGAACCATCCGGGGCCTTGGGCCTGTGCTCAGGTGCACAAGGATGGTCCCAGCTCAGGAGTCCACCCAAGAACCCCCAACCAGCCACCCTTCTTGGGGGCCTGAGCACCTGCCTCTGTTCCTCCCGGGCCATCCAGCCTCCGTCCCCTGCCTGCTCACAGATAGCAAGGCCGAGGCCCTGGGTGTGCGTGGCTGCCTGTCACAGGCAGGCGGGTGGAGGTGGTACAGAGCTGGGCTGCCCCACCCTCGGCCCCTGCCGACCCAGGGCAAAAGAGTGTGGTTGGTCCCGAGGGGTGAGGACAGTCCCGGCAGGAGGGCCCGGTGAAGACCAGGCTCTGGTGGTCACTGTGTCCTTGTCACTTTCTGTCCCAAGTGTGACTGGTTTGGAGGCCTGAGAGCAAGGCCTGGGTCTGCAGGTGCCACCTCCCATGCCCTGGCCCTCGTACCTGTGCCCCTGCCCCTCGTCCCTGGCTCAGGAGGTACGGGGGCCCTGCCCTCAGCTGCAGGCCTGGGCCCAGAGCAGCTGGCTCCTTCCTGCCTCACAGAGCAGGCCTGGAGCAGAGGCTGCGTCTCCCGCTCAGCTAATTATGTGGAAAATTGGAAGAAATTGCGGGCGGCTCAGTGGGAAATGAGGTCAGGGCTGAAGGTTATCAGAGCGGCAGCGGTGGCTGACTGCGGCTCCCCTGGGACTGCAGCCTCACCAGGCAGAGCCACCAGGGCCCCCGCCCACCCGGCCAGGCTCCTGAGGGGCTTTTCCAAAACCGCACAGTACAGGCGCAGTGGGTGAGCCCCAGGAAGGCAGAGGGGGCGTGCTGGGCACAGGAGATGGACAGGGACTGCCTGTGCACACCCCGTGCACATGAGTCAAGGACAAAGCCAAGCTCTTAGTTGGCCCATTTAGGCTCTGTCAGCAGCCAGGGGGAGCAAATCTTTATTGAGCACCTACTGTGTACATGTATGTACTTGCCTTTCTTTCCAGCCACACTCACTTTTCTTCATGCTCCTAACACCCATGCTTCATGTCACCCCTGGCTTGTGTCCTTTGCCTGGCCGACTCCTGTTCATCCTTTGGAACCCACTGTGAGCAGCCCCTTCTCACACATCAGTGCACATATTGACACACTCTTGGTGTGTAAAAGGGAGCAGAGTATAGTCATTCCCAGAGGACATGGACTCTGGAGCTGGGTGCTTGACTCAAACCCAGGTCTGCCACAGACTACCTTTGGTCTTAGTCACCACTCAGAACCTCAGTTTCTTTATCTGCAAAATGGGGCTAACAGAAGAGCTCCCAGGGTGGCTATGGTTGGGATTAAGTAACTTTTGGGAAGCTGGGGTGGGGTCAGAGAGAGTGGCCACTCTGCTGCTCTGGCCTCCTCTCTGCCAGTGTGCTTGGGCAGCGCTATCCCCTCTGCAGCTGTCGGGGACAAGGGCCCACAGTCCAGGTAGCGCCTGGCACAGGCATGACAGGCGGGCCCCGGAGGGCATCAGCGCAGAGCAAGAATGTAGTGGACGTCACTCGGCCCAATGCTGCTGCCACTGTGCACACACAGGCACACTCCTCCCCTGACTTGTCTGCACTCCACCCTCCCCTGCAGCCCCACCCTGAGTGTGGCCCCAGTGCGGGTCACTGTGCCAGCCAGGGTCGCACGCACAGCACCAGGGTGGCCTTGACCTGAGCAGGTGCTGGTCAGTTGTGTCCAGGGCGGAGGGGCGGCCAGTCCCTGCTGCTGTGGGTGGGTGCACCTGTCCCAGGACCAGGCCTGGACATCGCTCACAGCAGACCCGACAGGAGGCACAGTTGTGCAGCCCCCACTCTGCCTCCCCCAGGGGGCGTGGAGTGAGTCAGCTCTGTGCCCCACCTGTCCCTAAGGAGACCTGTGGGTCGTCTCCATGCGGGGTGGACTCTGTGCCCCAGCACTGCCCCCTCTTTGCAGCTGTGTGAACACAAGGACCCCTGTCCCCGCCTTCCAGCAGACTCAGAGACCATGGCCAGCATGGCATGGAGCGGGGAGGAGCAGGGTATGTCCTGGACCAAGGTTCCCAGATGTGCTGGATGGGCACAGCCTCCAGTTCACGATGGATGCCTTGCCTGGGCCCACAGGGAGCCTGGCCTGTGTTCCTGGGGGAGCCATTCTTTAATACGGGAGCGACTGTGGACCAGCACCCACTGCCAGCCTCCTCCTGTGATGGGCAAGCAGCTGCCTCCCTGGGGAGTGGCCCCTGCATCCTCCCTGAGCTGTGATGGGGAGGTGGCCTCTCCAGAGTGGCAGATAGGCAGGAGGTGGTGGGGTAGGTGGCTGTCCCCTGCATCTGCTGGAGGAGGGCGTGTGCCATAAGTGTGCACAGGTGTGTGTGCTTGTACGCATGCACACATGTATGTGTACTTGTGTTAGGCACATGTGTGTTTTGTGTGTGCATGCTGTATGCACACGTGTGTATGCACATGCCTGTGTGTGTATGATTCTCATCTGTGTGTTCTTTGGAGGTGATGCATGCCTGTCCTGGTGCAGGAGTCTCATTGTCACGATGCCCACAGGCTGCCTGGGTGGGGACCCAGACAGCAGGGGCTCCTGATGCCCAGCGCTTCCCAGTCTCCCCAGACCACGTTCCAGCCCAGGCCTGTGCAGGGCTCCCAGTGGCCATGGAACAAGCTGGTCACTTGGGTCTCTGTCCCCTGGGGGACATCCCCAGGTCCTGTGGAGAGAGCCATGGAGTGGCGGGGTGCCCGAGCTTTGCACACACTAGGGCCCCAGCCAGCTTCTGGGTAGCTGTGATCGAGATCATTCTGGGGCTTCTGGAATTCCACGCCCCATCTTGTAGACACCCTCAGAGGAGGCAGGTGACAGATGCAGGTGACAGATGCAGGTGGTGAGGCGTGAGAGTCACACCCGGCCCCCAGGCCCCACCCACCACGCTCTTCCTCCTACACCATCTCTCAACCCAGGCCTGGTGCGGCTGCCCTCCTCGGGCCACCACTGCAGAAGGGCCTGGCCAGATGCTCACTGGTGACCTCCATGGGCCATGGGCTTTCTGCGTAGACTCCTGGGGGACCCAGAGTGCACCCGGGATCCCAGCACACATCCCTCTTGTCCAGACCGAGCCCTTGACCCCAGCAGTCAGAGCTCCCCATCTGAGGATAGAGCGCTTCCCTTGTGGTGTCTTCCTCCTGTCCACTGGCCATGGGGACAGCCGGGGTTTCTGCCCTCCACCCCGTGACTGTCTGGGGACACAGCAGCTGGAGACGGACCGCACCACGTGCAACCCTTTGCAAGCATTTTCTGAGCCTGGAGACAATTAGAGCACTGGGTGGGGGCTGCACATGTTCCGTCCCCGCTCAGGGCTGCTGCGCGCGCTGGGCTGGTTCTGCCTTGGGCTGGCGGCTTTGTTAGTGCTCGTTCTGTGCGGCCTTGAAGGAGACACGAGAGGGAGGGAAAATCATTTAATAATCCTCTGAAGCCTTTCCTCCAGCCTGAGAGAATGTCTCCCTGGGTGTTTGCAGGTGGGAGAGGCACTGGATGAGGTCTTGCCATCCACTCAGGAAAGATCGCTTTCTAAATGTGCCTGTCTGGCTCCCACGACAGCCCATCCATCGTGCCGGTGACCAGGAGGGAGTCGGGGCGCAGCACCTGCGTGGTGGATGGGCTTGGCCAGGCCCAGCTGGCCGCCTCCCGGGTGCTGCCTGTGATCCAGGGGTCCTGTGGCCTGTCACGGGGAGGGTGGCCCAGGAGGTGACAGCCACAGAGCAGGAGCTGGTGTCACCCTACCTGCCCCTCCACGGGTCTCGCCCCACTCCCCCTTCGCCCCTTTGCTCCATCCTTCTTGGGCTGCTCCTGGCAGGCTTGGAGTCCGGCACTGGAGACAAGGTTTTGGAACCCGGGGGAAGTGACTATAGAGTCAGCAGCTGGAACTTGGGGTGAAAAAAGAGGCTCCCCAAAGCCCGGAGATGCTGCTCGAAGGGATCAGCGGTGGCAAAGCCCTTGGTTTGCATGGGGCCTTCACTTCACCCCAGCCTGAGCATGTTTTGTCGAGAGCAAGTCTGTGACTGGACGGGCTGGGGGTGCTGCTCCATCGTCATTGTCACCAGAGGGGGATCTCATCTTTGGGGAGACCTGCACCTCATTCTAGGGGACGTAGCGGAGGTGCTCGGAGCCTGGGACCTCAGGAGGGCACGAGTGGAGGGAAGAGGCCATGCCCGTGCTGGTTGGGAATCAGCCGCACAGCACTGTGGGTGAGGACCCGGCTCTGGTGTCCTGCAGGCCTGTGCAGGCCTCCGGGCTGCGACTCCCCGGGCGTCTTGTCTCCCAGGGGAGGAGTAAGGGCAGCAATCCTAGATCATCAAATGTAGGCCGGGTGCCCAGGTGAGGAGGGTGCGTTCTGCTGCACATAACCGCACCTCCAGAATCCTGACTTGGGGAGAAGTTAAGGGAATTTGTAAGACAGGCGTGGTGGCGCACACCCGTGATCCCAGCTACTTGGGAGGATGAGGCAGGTGGATCACAAGTTTGAGCCCAGCCCGGGCAATTTAGTGAGAACCTGTTTCAAAATACAAAAGTCTGAGGGTGCAGCTCAGTGGTAGAGCATTTGGCCAGCACTCACCAGGCTCTGGGTTCCATCCCCAGGACCTCGAAGACAAAGAGTGACTGCATGAAGACACCCGCGGCAGCACTGCTCACGGTAAACAGAAGGTGGGAAACCCAAGGGGGTGTCCGCTGGGGACAGATACGCAAAATGTGTCCAAGCCTGCAGGAAGGGCTTTCCTGAGCCGTAAGAAAGGGCTCCTGTGACATGCACCAGGCAGACAGACCTTGCAGCATCGTCTAGAGTGGGAGAAACCAGGCTCAGAAGACCACACTCTGAGTCAGGTGCGTGAGTGCATGCCTGTAATCACAGCACTCTGGGAGGCTGAGGCAGGAGGATCACAAGTTCAGGCCCAGCCTGGGCAATTTAACAGCTCCCTCTCGCTTTTAAAAAGGCCTGGGGATGTAGCTCAGTCAGAAAGCCCTGGGTTTGATTCACAGTCCTGGGACAGAAAAAAAGACCACACGACCACATGACCTCCTCATTAGGAAATGACAGGAGGCGGTCAGGGAGACAGGCTCCCGATGAAAGACAGACAGGGAGTGAGATCAAGGTTCTGCCTGGGGGACCGGGGAGCCCCAGAGCAGGCGGAGGTGGTGTTGCACAGGCTGCGAATGGACCGGATGCCCCTGGATCTAACGTGGTCAGTTTTGCGCAGAAGGAGGAAGGGGAGTGTGGTCTCCGCCTGGCGTGGGGCCGTGTGACCGTGTGACCTGGTGCTGAGGGCACTGTGCCCGTAGGGGCTGCGTTGAGGACCGTGCAGACTCCGCCTGGGTCCCTGCAAGCGGAGAGCGTGGCGTCTCTACCACGCCAGCCCTCCCAGTGTGCTGCCTCGCCCGCAGGAGGCACCAGCCAGGGCAGGCCGGGGCTCTGTTGTGTGGCCGTGTGTCCAGCCGTGGGCGCCTGTCCAGGGAGCAGCCCTTCCCTCTGTAGCTGTTGGGGACGCAGGGCACTTCTTGCAGCTTCCCCTCGCAGCCCGAGGCCTCTGGTGTCCCTCATGCTGGCTGTGGACGGCGGGTCCAGAGCTGGAGCTGTCAGGCACAGAGCCCCTGTTTCGAGGGCTGTAAGCATGACGGGCAGCCATCTTTGAGCAGCAGACGCCCCCCTCAGTGCCATCCTGAGGGCGTGCAGCCCAAAGACAGGGTAGGAGGGGCCGCTGCAGGCTGGGACTACAGCCAGAGCCTGGGAGGGGACAGTGAGAGCAACAGGTGGCCAGAGGTGACAAGAGGGGGCCCCTGGGAGCCACAGGTGGGAACGCGAGCAAGGGACTTGGAGCTCCTGCCCCAGGCACGGGAAGGGGTTCATCCCTCCTTGCAACAACCTCTTAGGGTGCGGAGGTCAATGTCAACCCTCAGAGGTCTGTCCTGGGTGGGGAGCCGGTCATAGCACAGGGTCCTGGGTAGACTAGACCCCGAGCCAAGCCCAGTGAGCAGGGTGCTAACCCCTGTGCTCCCAGCAGATGGCACCCTCAGCCTAGGCAGGGAAGGAGGAGGCCTGAGGCCTGCAGCCCTGGTCCCTGCCCACTGCCCCTGAGGCCCTGGTGTCTTCCTGTGCAGGTCAGATGGGTGCTGGTTCCTGAGTCCCTGGCCTTGGGTCCCCGTCCAGTAGCAGACAGCGGGCAGTAGTGGTCTCAGGGTATCATTGCAGGTGCCTGGTATGTAGCCAGGCCAGAGAAGTGGGTCCTGACTGCTCGGTTCCTAGTGGGGATCATACCCCACTTTGCAGAGGAGAAAACTGAGGCCCAGAGGCGTCGAATGACCTGCCCAAGATTGCACAACTGGGTGGGCGAGGCCCTGTGGGGGTGCTTGGAGCATTCTGGCTGCTGCCAACTTCAGCACCTGCCATGTGCACGGTTCCAAGGCTTCCCACACATTTCTTCACTTAATCTCTGGGACAGTTGAGGAGGGGAAACTGAGGCACTGGTACCCCCAGAAGCGTGAGAGCTGACAGGAAGTCAGCTGGGGCCAAGTGATGCATCCCCCAGCGGTTTGCTGAGCACCGAACATGTGCCATGCACTGCACCCGTTCTCCCTCCTCGTCCACTTCAGCCACTCAGGGTTGCAGCCAGTGCCAACCTTTGCCTTCAAGTGGCCCGGGGTTTCCCTCGGGCCGCCACTTTGGGGTGTCCTCCTGTCCCGGGTCCCCACGTCCCAGACCTTGCTGGCTTCCCTTCTTCCTCCTCAGACCCCAGGGAAGGTCTGAGTCACAGGCTGCAGGTGGGGAGAGTGAGGGCTGGGTCTGGGTGAGCAGGCTTGGGCTGCGTCCCTGCGGGCCATCTGCAGACTTCCATCCATGACCCTGCCCCTGCGCTGGGTGGCAGGACCCACTGGCCCAGTGCTGGTGGCCCCTTCTTCCCCACCCCACTGCTCTGTGCCCTCGAAATGCCTTTTTTCTGTGTTTGAGTGCTTCTTTCCTATAGCTTCTTTTCTTTTCTTTTCTTTTTTTAAGACAGGGTCTCCCTATATAGCCCAGGCTGGCCTTGAACTCACGGCGATCCTCCTGCTTCAGCCTGCCGCATGCTGGGATCACAGGCCTGTGCCACCACGCCTGGCTGGAACCAGGTCTTTTCCTGGCCAGGCGAGTGTGCACACGGGCTCGTGGACAGCCACACCAGGGCCCTCTGCCACATGGGCAGGCCAGGCTGTGGAGCTGGCCGTGGCCAGGTCAGTCCTGTCCCAGATGAGGAAGCGGGGACCCCTTGCAGATGAAGCGGGGACCCCTAGGGGGCCCGGTTAGCTGGGCTGGGCAGGTGGCTGGGATGCTGTTCTGAGAGCAGGCTCCACAGTGGCCTTCACACCCTTCACTCCCATCCCCGAGTTAATTAACCCTCCCAGCACCCCTCCAAAGGAGATAATTACTGCTTGTTTCCCCTCTGTGGGCAGTTACACTGGGGCCCACGGGGCGGGGCAAGCATTTTAAGCACCAGCAGAGAAGGGGCACCGTGCCCACGCTCAGGCTGACCGCCTCATAATTAGTTGGGGCTGCTGGGCTGCTGGTCTCCAGCTACTTTTTTTTTTTTTTTTGCTATGTTGCCCAGGCTGGCCTTGAACTCATGACGACCCTCCTGCCTTAGCTTCCCGAGTGCTGGGGTTATAGGTGTTTGCCCCCACCCTGGCCCCAGCTACTTTCAGGAGCTCTGTGTTTGTTCTTTTAATGCTTCCCCAAAAAGAAACTCTAGAAATCATACAGCTCAAACTCCCTCCAGCCTGATTCGGGAGAGAGAGGCAGGAGGATGGGAAATTTGAGGCCAGCCCAGGCCATTTAGCAAGTTCAAGAGTGGCCCGGCCTACACGTGAGGCCTTGTCTCAAAGAACCAGATGAACAGAGACGGAGACTAGGCAGCGTCTCTGTGGGCAGCACATCTCTGGCTCTGAGCAGCATCCAGTTGCGGGGAAGGGGTCCAGGCTCCTGTCGCCGGTTCCTTCCGAGTCACGTTCTGGGGGCCTCAGTGTCACCCAGACAGTGAGGCAGGTATCAGACAGGCCTGTCTGTCACCAGGCTTCTCGCCTTGCTCTTGCCTCCCTCAGGGTTGATGATTTCAGAGCTTTCCTCTCCAGGCTTATGGAGGTTGCTTTCTGCCTAAAGCCTGGGCCTGAGTTCTTATTCTGGGGACTGGGTGTGTGCAGACGTCCTAGGCCGTCAGTATGGCAACCCAGTCAGATTGGGCCCAAGGACGGCAGGGCCCCCTGCCCAAGGCTCTTGTTTCTCCCTGGGGAATTTTTACTGTGATTGCAATTTCCTTTTTCTGTACCCAGGTTTCCTAAGTCAAGATTCCCGTCACCACCTAGAGATCACGTTTCTGATGCAGTGGCCCAAGTCATGCTGTCCACCATCTGCTGGGCCTTTGTGGTCATCCAGACTTCATCTTGATCCCCTCTCCCTGGGCCATGACTTGGGTCCCCGGAACTCTCAGCTGGATGGCTCCTGCTGGGTGGCTCCTGCCTGTAGTCTCCTGCAGTGGGCGGGCCAGGGACTGTGGGCCCTGAGGAGGTGCTGAGTTGCCCAGAGCCTGTAGCTCAAGGCCCAGGGCCCTGCAGACGCCCTGCCCTAGCGCATGTGGCCACGCTTCACGGGTCAGGCCCGGTCTCCACTGCGCTTGGTCTCGCTGGCCCCACCCCTACCCCTTGCTTCCTCCTGGCCCGATGCTGTCATCTGTGCTGGAATGACAATTGTGCATCTACCACACAGAAATTCACCCAGAAGTCCCAACAAGGGACGCCTGTGTGGGCCGCGGCCCAGAACCCCACGGCTTCCACTTGGCCCAGCCTCCTGCACTCTCTCGCTCGCCTCCTGGGCTGCAGTTCTGATTTTCCTCTGCCTACAGGGCTGGGGGACCCAGGGCCCGTGGGCTGCCCCAATTTGGGCAGTGGGCGGCTGGGGTTCTGGAGAGAGTGACCTTCTGGGACCCTGCTGGGCGTGTCCCTGCACGGTGCAGCCTCATGGCGCTGAGGGCTATGGAAAGCACAGCCCCTGAGCCTCCATATCTCAGGAATCTACACCTGACCATGCGGGCAGCGGAGGATACTGAGGCCCGGAGGCCGCGAGGGGTCCTCCAGCAGCCCTTCTGTGCGCCTGGTGAGCAGAGGGTAATGAAGTGGTGCCCAGGGTGGCCACCCCACCCGCACCCGAGGCCAGCCGCGCCTGGAGCAGCCCTGCAGGTCGGAGGCCGTGAGGCTGGAGAATCTGCCCGGCAGGGTGCGCGTTAGCTGTCACTGCCGGATGACTCGCGGCGTGTAATCACAGCGTGCGCAGGGACAAAGAACATGACAGCAGAAAGGATCAGACAGAGAGAAGGCGGAGAGGGCAGAGCCGTGTGCGGGAGAGCAGGCCGGGCGGGGGCGGCGCGCATCTGCTCAGAGGCCCAGGTGAGACCCGGCTCCCGCTACACCTGGGCTGCCTCGGTCACCATGAGCTCAGGACAAAGCCCTGGGTTTCAGGTCCACCGATGAAGAGATCCGCTGAGTCGCAGCTGCGCCAGTGAGGGCATGAAAAGCTGCCAGGTGGACATTAAACCCTGCTGCTGCAGCGTTGAGGTCCACAGTGCGACTGATCTCCTCTGGGAAGAAACAGCCCGGCGGGAGATGAGGAGCTGGAGGTGCTGGGAATGCGTCAGACTTGGCAGAAGCACAGAGGCGGGGCTGTGCGGACAGACCAGCACAGGAAAGGAAAGATCTGTGCTCCGCAGGCATTTGTGTGCGTGTGGTGCTGGGGTTGAACCCGGGGCGCTGGCCTCTGAGCTCCGTCGCCAGCCCTTTTTGTTTATTTTAAGACAGGGTCTTGCTATGTTGCCCAGGCAGGACTGGAACTTGCCATCCTCCTGCCTCAGGCTCCCCGTGTGCTGGGGTGACAGGTGTCCCCCACCATGTGGAAATTCTCCCTTTGCAGTCAGCAAGGTAACAGGCATTTCTGGCAAGAGTCATCCTGTGTGGTGAAGCCAGGGGGCGGAACGAGGGTGGAAACGGCCTGATGCCCTCTCTCTACCGGATATGCCGTAAGTTTGCGGGGGAGATCAGTCGCCCCAATCCAGGCCAATGACACAAACATCTCCAGGGCTTTGGGGACCAAGCAGTTGCCCTTCGTGGGGCTGCGGGCCAGGCCCCTTGTCTTGGGGCCCTGAGTGCCGGGTACAGGAGGCAGCTGGTGTCTGTGACTTTGGTCATCCACCTGTGGGGAGGAGGTCAGTTCCCCCAGCCCCGGGCAGCCACCCTCAGGGACTTGCTCGGGAGTCGGGCGGCAGGGCCAGAGACCGCAGGGGCCACTGGCTGCTTCCCACGGCGGTCGGGCAGGCCGGCCCACGTGTTGGCATTGGCGCCCGGCGTCCTCGCCAAGTGACTCACTCGGGACAGGAATGTTTATTTGAGGGAATGTGATAGTCTCAGTCTGTGGGCGCGCTGGCCCCCAGCCCCTGACACCCACTGGCTCCTTCACTGACTTGGGGACATGGGGCCGGAGCGTCTGTCCTCAGGGAGGCTTCTGCGACTCCAGTCTTCGCAGCAGACATTTCTGCGCCAGCCTGCACGGCGGGGCCTGTTGTCACAGCTGGGACCAGGCACGTCTGAGCTGGAGTCATGGGGAGTCCTCCGTGTGCCAGAGTCGCTGGCGCCATGGTTTACGCGTCTGTTAGTCCTATTGCCGACAGCTCGGGGGGTGGAAGTTCCTCGGAAAGATGGAGGATTCTGGGCTGTTTGAACATCTGCTGTGGAGTTGCCGGACATCATGAGGTCAGGCGCTGTGTGCCGCGGCCGGGTTAGGGGAGCAGCTTGTGGTTTGCCCACCCGGGGTGTGGGCCGTGCAGGGCTGGAGGAGCCCGGGGAGCCCTGGGGAGCCACAGCCCAGATGTGTACCCACTACCCACCCCCTTCCCACACCCCAG
This sequence comes from Hystrix cristata, assembly GCA_004026905.1. Taxonomy (NCBI): domain Eukaryota; kingdom Metazoa; phylum Chordata; class Mammalia; order Rodentia; family Hystricidae; genus Hystrix; species Hystrix cristata. The sequence continues at coordinate 104,289 of PVJO010001511.1, read as the reverse complement.
TCTCTGCAGAGCCTTGTCTTCCCTGCAGGCCTCAGGCAGGGGCGCGAGCTGGCGGCGGCAGACGAGGGCTCTGCGGTGCTCTGTGGTGTCACCGAGAGCTCTGGCTTGTGTGAGGGACCAGCTGGAGGCGAGCACTGGGGTCTGTTGGAGACAGATGGCCCTGTCGGATTCGGCTCCTGGAAATTGTGCAAGACACACGAGGCTTGGCAGGACTCCGCGGCTGGGCCACTTGGGGTGGCCTTGCAGGCTGGGAGTAAGGGTGACCCAGAGCTGGCAGGAGTGGAGCGGACTTGCTACCTGCCACCCCTGCACTGCCTGCTCTGGGGTTGTGGGGCCTCTTGGATGACCCCAAAGCTCAAGGACATGCACGTCCATACAGTGACAGGGGAGGGGGTGTGTCGGGACCTGCCACCAACTGCCTCCATCTTCTCCCCAAACCCAGGCGGTCACGTTGCTGCTTCTTGGCTAGATCATGTACACAGCTGCCTCGGGACCTTTGCACTCGCTGTGCCTGCTGCTTTGGATGCTCTTGATGGCTACAGTACCTCTCCTTCACACTTTCCTCAGTCGTCTGTGTCTCCCTGAGACTTTTCCCGACCACCCTGTGTACTACTCCAGCCCTGCGTCCAGTGCACACCTGTAATCTTAGCTACTTACAGGACGTGGCATCAGTTCCTCACGCCCATCCTGGAGGCAGGGACACTGCTGTCCCAGGCACAGGAAGAGAGGTTGAGGCCCAAAGAAGGCAGGTCATGTGTCCAAGGTCACCTAGCTAGGAAGTGATAAAGCACGACCCAACCCGGGCTGTGCCACCGGGGCACATCCAACCCTAGGGCTCGTGCCCAGCTCACTTCCTGAGCAGCGGCAGCAGGAAGACCAGGCAGCTGTCCTCTGTCCCCCTGCCCCTCAGGGCCTCACCGGAACTCACTTGGAGTAGGCTGTGCCCCTCTCTGTGACAAGGGGGCAGAATTGGGGGTTGTGGGGGGAGCTCGGACCTCCACACGCTCATGACTGCTCAGCGGGCCTGCGGGGTGGACGGTGGCAGCTGTCGGGACTTGAACAGGGAGGCCCAGAGCAGGTGCCCCCCGAGGCCTCCTGATGCATGTATGCATGCACATGCACAGTATACACACACACACACACATGCCTGAATGCACACAGGCACACATGCACAGGCATGAATGCACATGCACCCAGGCACTTGGAGTAGCTGGGCCCAGTCCCAGAGAGCACTTTGCGGCAGGCCCGAGGTCACACAGGCACTTCCCTTGCGTGTCCTCTCTTGATATAAGCACCACTTTCCCCAGACACAGGGAGACCATGAGCAGTAGGTGCTGGGGAAGGAGAGTGACTGTCACCAAGACTCAGGGTACAGAGGCTCGGGCCCGTCCCCCGTCAGCTCCCTAGAAGCAGCAGCTGTACCAGGGTGCAGGCTGACGATCGGGCAGGTGGACGCGGAGTGGCCCTTCCCAGCACTTCCCATGCTGCCCGCACCTGGATGGCCTTGGGTCTCAGTGGGCGCTGTGCCCTGACGGGCTGGCCTGGGGCGGCTGCAGGAGGACACGGGGGTGATGACGCAGTTACCGAGGGACTTGCAGAAGCCCTGGAGCTCTTCAGAGCCTCAGTTTCCTGTCTGTGAAGTGGGGGCGATGTGGGCCCCTCTAAAAGCAGTGTGCTTGCCTGGCACAGTGCCCCCTAGAGGAGGGCCTGGTGGTGCACGCCTGTAATCCCTGCTCTCTGGGAGGCTGAGGCAGAAGGATCCAAGTTCAAGCCCAGCCTGGGTACCTCATTTAGCAATTTAGAGAGACCCTGTCTCAAAATAAAAAAGGGCTGGGGTGCAGCTCAGTGCCAGGCGCTGAGTTCCACCCCCAGTACTGAAAAATAAAAAATAAAACGAACAGTGCCCCAGGAGGATGATAATGTGATGGACGATTCAGCAGACTCTGTGCAGCGACAGACTCTGTGGACGGTAGTCAGAGAGGGCAGCTGAGTCTGTAGGGGCCTCACATGGGTGGGTGGCACAGTGACAGAGCCCATGATGGGTGTCACTCTGGCCTGACTGCCCAGCCTCTGAGTGACTAGGGAAGCCACACCCAGGCCTCATCTGAATCTCAGGGCCCAGCCCACAGGGGTTGGGAAGATCCCCAGGCTGCCCTTGTGCTGGAGATTCATGGAGGGAGGAGGCATTGTGGGCCTGGGCTGTGGCCTCGTGGGCTGGGGAGGGCAGTGCCCCAGGAGGAAACCATCACCCTCAGCAGCCGTGGGACCATGGAGAGGGGCAGGGCAAGTGGGGGTAGGACAGGAGGGGCGGGAGAGGAGAGGAGGGGTGTGCCCTCCCCACACCTCCTCCCTCCATGTCCTGGTCCTTGCAGCACATTCCCCAGCATGCTCTCTAGCTCCACCAGGCTCAGCCTGTGACAGCCTCTCGCAGCAGGGCCCTGTCTGCGTCATTTCTCCACCCACCCCACCCCAGGGACACCCCGGCCTTCAGGGCCCCTCCCCTAGCTGCTATTCCATGGAGCACTCATCAAACACTTGATACTTAAAATTACATTTATTTACTGTGTGACTAGATACATAATTATATACAAAACATGAAGTTTTACCATTTTCACCCTTTTAGAGTGTACAGTTTGGTGGCATGAAGGACTAAGGAAATTTCGTATGACCCTTGCTGCTGCTGTTTCCAAAACTTCTGCACCCTTCCAAACTGTCCCCATTCAGCCATCCCTCTCCCCCACCAGCTCCTGTTCACCACCATTCCCATCCCTCAGGCTTTGCGTGTTCTGGATGTTTTGTGTCGAAGGGGCCACACATGCTCCGCCCCACATCAGCTTCTTCCACACAGCTTCGTGTTTCCAAGGCCCAGCACATGCTGGTGTGTGGATGCCACATGCCACTGTCCACAACACCTCTATGGCAGGCTCCCCCTCTCCCTGGTGCTGCCTACCTCTCTCCCCATCGTCTGCCAGAGAAGCCAGGACTACAGAGTTCAGCAGTGTGGCCCTGAACCCAGGCCAGCCCTGGGCAGGCTGGGACATCCAGGTGGTCTCTCATGCCTGTACCTCGTGCATGCGGCCCCTCCTGGGGCTTGGGGTGCAGTGATCAGGGGAGACACAGGCAGGTGTACAGCCAGCCCACGGCTTCTCACTCAGGTCCCGGAGCAGCCCTGGCAGTAGGTGGGAAGATTCGGCCAGTGTCCCTGTCCTGCCAGCGTCCCCACAGCTGCTGGCCCTACGTTGGCACAAATGGTCCTGACGCCCCAGGGCCCGGCTAGCTGCCCCTCACGTGGCACCTGGCATGGGCTCAAGTGGCAGCCAAGCCTGCCTCAGGGGCGTTTATGGCCACGCTTCCCTGATGAGCGATCTGGGCCCAGTAGTGTGGTGAGCATTTGGTACTAACTCGGATGTTGGCAAGGGCTGGCGTCCTTTGGTGGCTGCACGGGGGTCCTGGGCAGCTGAAGAAGCCTCGGCTGTGGTTCCCAGGAGGCCAGCACACTCAACACAGGGAGGCAGGCACTCTGTCCAGTGCCTGCTCAGGGTGCAGAAATGATCCTCAAGGAAGCTGGCAGAGGTCACGCCAGGGCCTCTCCTGTTCTGCGGGTTGTGGATGGGGACATAACAAGTCCCCACAGATGGCCTGGGACTCCGGCTGCCACCTGCTGTGTCTCAGGAGGCTATGCATCCTGGAGTCCTCGGCATTCCGCCCGCTCGTGTGCCCCACCTAGGCCCTGGGTGCAGATCAGCCTGAGTGTCTGCACAGCCCAGTAGTGGCGCTGCCCACGCCCCGGGCACAGTGCACAGGCAGCCCCTCCCCTTCCGCCCTCAGACACCACAGACCCCACTGACGGTTGCCCCAGATTCAGATCTCAGCTTCCAACTTCTCATCTTTGAATGTCACCTGAAGGAGGAGACACAGGAAGGAAGAGCGGAAACGAGGGTGGGGAGCAGAGAGGGGGAGAAAGAGAGATCCCCCCAGCTTGGCTCTCCGGAGCCCTAGCTAATCATTATTAATCAACCCAGTGATTCAGCTGCTCTGGCAGGGATCCGTGCAATCTGTCCCGCCTGCCCTAGCCGCATTCAGTGGGATCCTTGTCATGTCACGCGAGGACCCTAATGCATCCCCCATCTGTCCGGTATCCTGAGTGGCCGTCAGCACCCATGAGTCCCTACCCACTGGGTACCACTGTCCTACCATGCTGCTGTCCAGGCTCGGGCAGGGGCTTGGGTGTGAGGCATCTTCCCACCATCTGCCTCCCTCCAGGGGCACTTTCTGCCCTGGCACCGCAGCTTTGAGATGCATCCATGCATCTGGGTCACCAGCAGAGCGGGGTCAGAGCATGGGCCCCGGCTGTGCCCAGAGCCTGTTGTATGTCCCGAGCCTCCGTGTGGCTCTTGACTGGGCGCTTTCTGCTCTAATGAGCAGCCTGCCCGAGCCGGCTTCATGTGGGGCAAGCACAGCCTCCTGCAAGGTGGCCCAGGTGCCCCGCACGTGCCCGGCCTCCAGGACAGATGGCCAAGTGGCAGGGACTGTTGGGTTCCAGCATGTGCCCAGCCCTGGATGTGCTTCCAGGGACACCCTGGAAGAGAGGTCTGTCGTGGGGTTTCAGACTTACCTTTCAGCGCTGAATCCCTCGGCCCGTGTCCCAAAATGGAAGCCTGTCCCCGAATCGCACCCACACGCGTGTCCCACGTCTCATGTCTCACCCTCTGAGCCTCCCAAAGGAGCCCTTCCAGCCACCAGGGGGCGCAGGGACGCCCAGCCTCTGAACCAACCCTGCAGGCTGTCGTTGATGTATGTCCTGGCGGGCACGGGGGCATAGTTGTGCCCACTCTTACAGAATGGCCGCCATGTGCCAAGGGTGCCACTGACCTCAGTCTGGAGAGCTTGTCAGCAGCAGGTGTGTCCTGCGGGTCCCACTTCACAGTCGAGAAGCCGAGCCCACGAGGGCTGGGCACCTGCCCCGTGGTCGGGTGTAGTCCCAGGAGTGAGGGCGCAGCAGACGGCAGAGCAGCGCAGGACCTCAGGGTGACTCCACGTTACAGGACAGGGCAGCTGCTACGTCTGTCTGCACCAAACACACAGTGTGTGGGACAGCAGCAGAAAGGACCCAGGGACAGAGCCAGGCCTCTTGTAGTGGAGGGAACCTGAGTCTGGGAGGAGGAAATCCTGCCCTCTGACTGGGGCAGAGCTGGAGGAGTCCTGCTGGGGCTGGGTGTCATCCCCGTGACCTTGTGCTGGTTGTCCCCGGGTGGGGAGTGTGGCTGGCAGCCGTCACTGCCCCCCGCTGGCACCTGCTGGGCCAGGTTCCCCCTCAGGACTGACCTGCCAGGAGGAGAAGAGATTGGGGACTCGGGACGGTGAAGCCCCATGTCACCTGCCAAGGCGCAGTGTCCTTGACCCTGCGTCCTCCAACCCTGGTGTCAGCTGAGAAATGGAAACTACTGCTGGGAGACAGTGTGAAGGTCCCCAGGCTTGAGCGATGCAGGACACACGGCCAGGCTGGGCACTCATGGCCTGCTGGGAACAAGGTAGTGGCGGGGCCACCCAGTGACCACAGAATGACCCAGTGTCCCTTCTTCTGCCAGGTCTCGGTTCTCTGTCTTTTGCTGGTGACAACTGTAAGCTCACTTTTTTTCTAGTACTGGAACCCAGGGGGCCTTTCACACTGAGCCTCATCCCCAGCCCTTTTTTATTTTGAGACAGGGTCTTGCTAAGTCACCGGGCTGGGTTTAAACTTGAGATCCTCCTGCCTCAGCCTCCCAGAGTGCTGGGATTACAAGTGTGCCCCATCGTGCCCAGCTCAAACCTCACTTTGATTTCCTGGCCTCCTAGAAAAACATTAAGGTTCTCCATGCCCCTGTGGGCACCTTTTTCATGGAGCAACATCCCAGCCCTTGACAGTGGTGTCTTTGTGCACAGGGGACTCGGTTGTCTCCTCCATATGGTACAGCAGGGTTCTGGCCACCACCCTCATGGAGACCGCTCGAGTGTCTGTGTCCCAGCACCCTCCTGTTTATGCCTGGAGAGCTGCGCCTCTGGGTTCGGAGGAGAGTATAAAGGATGCCTGCACAGGTGCCCCGTGGCCAGTCTCCCGGTTACCCGCCCTGCCCAGACCCAGCCGGCCTGGAGGCTGAAGAGAGACCTTTCTGGGACAGGCAGGTTGGAGAGCAGGTTGTACTTCCTAACCTGCTGGACCCAGGGTCAGGACAGACAGCCCGCCTGCAGGCCTGGGAGCCATGCTGTCCCAGCCATACTTGGAGCCGTGAGGGCCAGCTCCAAACTGCTCAAGATAGTGCCCTCCCCGAAGCAGCCACAGCAGCCGTTCAGGCTGTGCCTAGCCAGAGAACTTCCTCACCTATTCATTAAAACCGACCCCCACACTGGGCATGACGGCACAAGCCTGTATCCCAGCTACTCAGGAGGCCGAGGCAGGAGGGTAGCAAGTTTGAGGTCAGCCTGGCCAATTAAAGGGCTGGGGATACAGCTCTGTATTCCTGGGTTCAATCCTCAGGACCACAAAAAACAAAAATGACTGATCCCAAAGATCTTGGAGCGAGAAGTCTGGCTTTAGGTCACTGAATATCTAAAGAGAACAATGGTTGTCAGAGGTGTGGCCTGTGGAAGGTTTCCAGTGAAGGGCCCTGACCCCTTCGCGGCCACCATCTTGCCTAAATCAGCGGGCTTTGAACCAGAAGCCCTTTTTGGGCAGCAGGTGGAGGTCAGCCTTCACATTCTGCTACCGCTGTGACCCAGGGAGAGGGTCCCTCAGCGGCGTCCCCTGTGGCTGTGGAAGATTGGGCTGTGGTGACGCCTCACAGGTACAGCAGCAGGCTCCAAAGCCGTCCTGGGAGCCAGCGCTTGTGTCCTCTGGTCTGCCTTATGCCAGCTTTGTCTGCACCTTTGATTGTGGAGGCCCTGGAGAGGTGAGGCCAGCCAAAGAGTAATTTTAAATGGCTGGGTAGCTGCATTTAAAAAGTAAAGGTAGGGGACACACACCTGTAATCCCAGCACTCTGGGAGGCTGAGGCAGGAGGATCGCAACTTCAAATTCTGTGTGGAGAAATTAGTGAGACCCTGTCTTAAAAATAATAAAGGGCTGGAAACGCTGCTCAGTGTGAGGGCCCTGGGCTCAGTCTCTCTCTCTCTCTCTCTCTCTCTGTCTGTCTCTCTCTCTCTCTCTCTCTCACACACACACACACACACACACACACACACACACACACACGAAGATTAAGAATGTATTTGTTTCATTCCTGAATGGCGCCATCCCAGCACGCAGTGACTGTCACTCCCCACCCACCACGGCCCTCCCAGGAGCTGGCTGTGGCTGACCGAGGCCCCTTCTCTGCAGCCACCACGGGGGGCTGGTGATTCGGTCCCCACTGCTGCCCCGGGTGTCCCTGTGCCTGCAGGGCTGCTGTGGTCACAGCTGGCGACGAGACGGGCACCCCTCCCCCGCCCCGGCTTGGGAACAAACATCTCTTCTTACAAAAAAATAAAAAAGGAGAAGTGACAGGGTCACGGCTGCGCTTTCCATGCGACCTGCCCGGGAACAGAGCGCGTCTTTGTTAATCCTCCCGCCTGTCAGTCGGCCCTGTGCCGCGAGCCGCTCCCTCCCTGAGCTGGGGCACTGGCCTGGCCGCCCACAGTGGCCCCGGCAGCTGATTCCACCATCCCACCCAGCCTGTGTGCCCAGGGAACCCTGAGCAGTGTGAGGGGGCTTCTTCGGTTTGGGGCCTTACCAGGCCCGAAATAAAATGGGCCCAGAAGTGGCTTTTTGCTAAACTGCCCTCCCGGGTCATGTGACAACATTGCCCTCCTTTCCCTGGGCTGAGACCACCCCCTTCCTCCCTCTCCCTGGCCCTCTCCTTCTCGGCGCCTGGGAGTCGTTCGTCACTGTCCCCGGCTGGGGGACCATGAGGCTCATGGTGTGGCAGGGTCCCACGGGTCTGGCCGAGTCCTCTGTCTACCCATCTGCTCCACCCACACCCATCGGGGCTCGGAGACACGGCCGGGTGGGCTCTGCGGCCCCACAAGACACCAAAACTGTGACTGCCTGCTGGGTTGGGGACACGAGGGCTGCTGTTCCCTCCACACGTCCTGCAGGCCTGGAGCTCAGGCAGGAGGATGGAGGGCCACTCCCCTCCCCGGTGGCCACTTCGGGTGGCCTCCAGGAGTGGCCAGGGTCTGCCTGGAAGGATTGTGTGGCCTGTGGCAGGCAGTGCACCCAACAGCTGAGGGGACACAGGGAGGGGTGGCACATTCTGAGGCAATAGGTGTCGGGTCCTCACTCCTGTAGCTGAGGCCTTGCCCAGCCCCGCCACCCTGGTGTGATGTGCACGAGGTCACACAACACTGGGGTCAGCGTCAGGACCCCGTCTCGGGTCCCAGGGCTGCAGGCGGCTTCTGTGCGGCTGTGGGACCTGCCAGCTCCAATCAACCTGGACGTCTAGGAGCAGAGAGGCCGGCCTGGCCTGGCTTGCCCTGCCCTGGGCCACGCTCCTGGGATGGGGTTGGGACTCCCAGTCTCCTGCTGCTTCCTGGGGTCTCTCTGAGCTTCCGCTGGGTGAGGTCTGCTCACCTCCCAGCCAAGAAAGAGAGAGAGAGAGCCCAAGCCTTGAGTGGCCGTGTGTGTCCTGGGCTGTGTCACACAGTGCACTCATGCCCTGTGGCCTGCAGGGCAGAAGTCCCAGGTCCTGCTGGTGGCTCCAGGCATCCCTTGGCTGCGGGACACTGTGCCTCTGTCTTCAGTGGACTTTCTCAATCTGTGTCCCCAAATCTCCCTCTCCTTAGGGGGACACAGTCATGGGATTTGGGGCCCCCACTCCTGCATGGCCATCTTAACTGGATGGCATCTGCAGAGGTCCTGGACAGCCACCTCACAGGCTCCTCCTCCTTGGGGCCCGCACCACCTTGCCTGACCCCTGTCCCACATGGTCCGCGTTGGGAGAGCCATCCCTGCCCAGAGACCACCCTGGTGGGGGCCTGGGTGGCCTCCCAGTGGGGCCAGGGCCAGGCCACCCTGCCTCCTCTTCTGGACAACAGGCCCTTTCATGTTGCTTGAGGAAGCCAAGCAGAATAATTCTACCCCCGCCCTGGTTCCCTTCCTGCCCCCTCCGCCCTTCGATGAGAGCTTTTCCTGCCCTGCTGGTCACCCGGGGCAGAGTGGTGGCGAGGATTCCAGGGTGAGCTGAGGCTGGCACTGACGCCTTGGGCTGGGAAGGCCATGAGGTCCGGGGTGGGGAGCCTTGGCCTGGCCTCCGCTGCCCTCAGGCCTAGGCCTTCATGCCCCTCATTCGTGCTACCTGTGGGACCTGGGACCTGTGAGGAAGTCCCAAGGGGATGTGGTACTGCGCCGGTCCCAGCTCTGGGTGTGTGCCTGGCTCAGAGAGGAGCCCCTGCTCCCCTCCTCCCTCCACACAGACAGCCTCCTGGAGCCTGGAGAAGGAAACAGGCACAGGAAGCTACAGCTAGCCAGCATCAGTGAGGGACAGCGGGGACCGACAGCAGTCACACACGGAGGAGTGGGGTGGAGAGGTCCCGTACACACGCACACAGGCTCGCACACGGTACCTCTGCCCTGACCCATCGCAGACGTCACCTCTGTGAGCTGGAGTCCCCAGCCACCGCACGCCCCCACCACCCGCCTTATCTCAGCCAGGCTCCCTGGGGGCCGCCCACCTGCGGTCTCTGCTGCTTGTGAATCTCCCAGGACATCTGGCGGGGGACAGAGCCTCCCTGTCATCCCAGCTCAGAGTCCCCATGTCTTGATCAAGTCGCACCCTGGCACCATCCCTGCAGTGGGTCACCCAGGATGATCTGGGGGACACTGGTCACAGGGTGTCATGCGGGGTCAGCTCAGGAAGTCTGTTCTGTACATCCGGGACAAAGTGAAGGCCTCCGGGGTCCTTAGCTTGGTCTAGAAACATAGCGGTGCCTGGCCTGCCCGCCCTGGACCCCGCGGCTGGGGTGCCCTATGGCCTTGAACGAGCTCCAGCTTCCTCCTCTGAGATGCCTGGGGCCCCGTGACACCAGAGACGGGGACAAAGGGGCTGTTGGCAGAGGAGGGTGGCCCTTCAGCCCTATTCTGTCTTTGCAAGGCCCAGGAGGGTGATGACCTCCATGGCCTGGCTTCTGGACATGTCCCCAGGGCCCCGCACATTGGAGGTGCTTTCCGATAGACTCAGGTGCAAGTGGGCACCTTAGTGTGACACAGCCACCTGCTCTGATCAGGCAGGAGAGTCTGAGCTCCACTGCTGCTGTCCTAGAGCAAGCACCAACAGCTCTCATCCATCCACTCAACAGTATGTGCCACCTGGGACATGCGGATCAGGCCAGGCAAGGAGCAAGTACCCCATCTGGCCGCCCAGCCTTTCGCATCTCCCAGTGTAAGCACATCCCATGTGTGTCTTGCACCATGTACCCACACAGAAACGCAGGCACAGCTTGTGTGGAATGCAGGCTGAGCTGGAGTCCTGTGTCTCCATTTCCTGCATCCGGTGCCCTGAGCAGGGGCACAGCTGTGGGTGCCCAGGCAGTGAGGAGCCTGAGGGAGCCAAGGGAGGAGAGGTGGGCACAGCCGGAGAACAGGTGCCCAGCCCAGCAGGAAGGCAGCCAGGGAGAGGTGGGGCCAGGCCAGGAGGCAGGTCACGATGGCGCAGAGAGAAAAGGGAAACAGGTGAAATCATTTTACTCTGCTTTCCTTAGCCCAGTATATGCGCTGTGACCATTTCACTCTGCCATTGGTACGCTGAATCATTAGAGATTCAGCTTTTCTTTTTTCTTGCATCCAAGTCTTTGGCACTGAGCTACATCTCCAGCCCTTTTTTATTTTGAGACAGGATCTCCCTAAATCACTAATTTGCCCAGGCTGAGCTTGAATTGTGACCCTCCTGCCTCCACCTCCCAGAGTGCTTGGATTACAGGTGTGCACTGTAAGAGATTCTGCTTTCCATATCAGACCTTCGAAACTGGGTATCCACTTACCGCATATTGCAGTCGCAACCCAGCCTGTAGCGTCCAAGTGGGGCAAGCAAAGGTGGGCACTCCCAGCCTGGTCCAGGCATGAGCCCTCAAGAGGTGGTATCCACAGCGGTGACCCCATCTGCCTGGCTGCCACCTGGCGGAGCACACAGAAGCTTGTCGGTGTAGACAGCACCTGACCCAAGTCCACACTCATCAAGGGAGGCCCAGAGGGAAGCCAGGCCGAGCCGAGCCGAGCCGCCTCTCGGGTCCCTGTCCCGGGCCACTCAGGCTGTGTCCCACCAGGCCAGCAGCAGGGCGTGCCAGTCTGGGGGTACGGAAAAGGCCTCTGGCCTGTGTGCCCCCAGGTCCCCTGGGCCAATCCTACATGTTCATTCACCTGCACTGGTGCCACATGTCCTACCTCACCCGATCCCCGAACAAGCGACCAGTGGAGCCCCACTCAGGCTGCGCCCTGCAGTGCCCCATGTTGTGTGTCTTGAATTCTACCTTGGGCCAGGCCCCTGGAGCAGAAGGGACCTGGGTTGAGCCTCGGAATCTAGAAAAGTTCTGGGCGTGGTGTCAGAGGCTTGCAAGTTCAAGCCCAGCCTGAGCGATTTAGTTAGACTGGCTCGAAATTTTAGAAGGGCTGGGAAGGAGCTCAGTGTAAAGGTCCTAGGTTCAATCTCCAGTGCTGCAAAAGAGAAAAGCGCAGAAGGTTCTGGAAAGCTGGGAAGGAGCCAGATTGGTGAGCAGGGCCAGGACGGGCCTGGCAGTTGGGCTGACTGGGGCGGGTCAGGGTCCTGCCACCAAGGGGGTCAGAGGTATGGGGCTGAGGCCAGGGAGCCAGAGGCCATGGCCCCCGAGTCAGGCCCTGCGGGCACTGCCCTCTGTATGCGCCACCCGGTCAGTAGCGGCCAAGGGCCCCATCAGGCCTGGCATCTGTCCTGGATTTGTTTGGCTGCCACGGGGACAAGTCCACCATTGCTCTGTGCCCCGGGCTCCTCATCTGTAAAATGGGGTGACAGCGGTAACTTGTGAGCTAAGAAGAGAGGCCAGGGTCACTCGCATGCTGGAAGGCAGCCTGGGCTGTCACCAGGGTCGGGGGTCACTAGGATCGGGGTCACCAGGACAAGGGTTTGTGTGGCAGTGCCACTGTGCCTAACCCAAGGGATGGACCATAGCAGCCACCAAAAAGGACTCAGCTTCTCTGTCCCAATTATCCCCCAACGTAGGTGCCAGGTTTATGAGGACTCAGGATTGCTAGCACCCAGGCATCTTAGTTGTCAGCTCAACCTGTTACCTCAAGCTGCCAGGCCAGCCGACGTCACAGTGCTGTGGCAGCGAGTAGATGGCTGTGTCAGCAAGCAGGAGCCAGCTCCTCATTGTCCTGTCTTGTCCTTACCCTTCCATGTGACCCTGCAGAATGGGTGGGGCAGCGTCAGCCAATGGACTTGCCATGTGCAGGGTCCCTGTACATCGCCATGTGAAGCCTGGTGGCCACCACACACCACTTCACAGATGAGCAAGCTGAGGCCGCCCGCAGAGCCCAGAGTTCCCAGTGTGTTCTCTGGATGTCCCTGAGCTCCCACGGCTCTGGGGAAGGTGACATGTCTGCTTCCAGAGAAGTGGCTCCCTGTGGGTGTGATGTCTCAACCCTCTCCACAGTCCCACACTGTCTGCTGCAAATACACAGTGCTCGGTTATTGCTGGTGGCGTCTCGGGGACGCCCCCACCCTGTGCTCTGGACTGTGGAGGCTGCGCTGCCCACGGGCTCCGTCCCCGCTGCCAGGCACGTCCCTGGGCAAAAGAATTACAGGTTCCCAGGTGGAAAATGACAGGCTGCAGCTGTCCTGGGGAACATCCATCTGGAAGTTTTAAATACAGCCACAGGGAACCTGGGCCTCTGGAGCCGACGGGGCAGCTGGGGATGGGGTCCACTGCGGGCCCTGGTCCCCCTCCCTCGGAGGGATGGTCACTTGGGGGCTCAGGGGCACAGGCTGTAACCAGGTGTCCTGCTCTCGCCGGACTCCACGCCGCTCTGTGCACACCCGCCGAATTCCAGAACTCGCAGAACCGGGTGACAGGATGTGACGAACCTTTAAAAATGCAGATCACGCCCCGCCGCCTCCACCAAGCTCCAGGTCCTCAGGGGACCTGTGATACACGCAGATGGAACCCAGGTCCTCCCTGGGTGCTGAGTCTCCCAGGGCCACCATGACACCACAACAGGTGACTGGGTTCTCGAAGGCAGGCTCGGGGCTCGTCTTCCATCACTCCTGACACTGCCTGTCTGCTCCAGGCCTCCCCAGTGTCACAGCGGCTCCTCATCTTCACATGGCAACAGCCATTGGATTCCAGGCTCATTGGCATGGCCTCTTAACTAGCTTTATCTGCAAGGACCTCTTTCTTTCTGGGGTCCTAGGGAGCGTGACTTCAGGGACACTGTTCCAGCCGGCTGTGATCAGACCTTTCCCTTAGCTGGAGCCTCATCTTCGTGTCCTTGTGGAGTTCCACAGACAGCAGTCCGGGAAGACCCTCCCTCGCTCTGATCTCCTTCGTGCCGTTCACTCTCTGCATGTTATGTGTGGGTTTTTCCATCTCTGCTGCCTGTAGGTATCTGAAAGAATAAGGTCCTTGTCACTGTTTTGTCTCATCTCCTACACCAGCTCCCAGCACACAGTAGGCGCAGAGGTTGGTGCAGCTTGAGCGGGTGCTCCTGCAGTTCAGGCTGCAGGCTTGTGGGTGCCCAGTGGTCCCAAAAAGGATTCGGTGGGCAGAGGGGCCTTGGGGGCCTAGACGGGGAGGAGAAGGGTGGGGACAGGGGTGCCAGCTGCGCGGCTCCCTTCTCCTGCCTGAGCTGTTCCCTCTGCCTCGGTCCTCTTTGTTCCGTGCGACAGGAGAGGAGACGGCTTCTGTGGCTCTGTCCTCGCCCAGCTGCCCCTCTCTAGGGAGAGTGTCTGGGCTCGAGAGGGGACCCAGGCCACCAGACAGGCTGGGCAGTCAGGGGAAGGCGCCTGGCTGCGGCACCCACAGCCTGCAGGTGGCAGAGCCAGGACACAAGCCCCAGGGGCCTCCCAGAGACAGCGCCGGCGCCAGCTCGGGCCAGCTTTGGCCATGCGACGCCTGTTCTGGGAATCTGGGTCCTCTGCCACCCCGGAGCCTGTTTGTATCTGACAGTACCTGCCGGCCCCCATTGCCCACCCAGAGTGAAACCCACTGCAGAGACAAACACAGCCAATCACACGCAGGTCTGCAGCATACAGTGACCGGGGGCGCTTCCCGGGCTGTGAGGTCCTGTGGGGATGTTGTTCCCAGCCCTCCCCAACGGCTCAGCAAGACGGGTAGCCATCTGCATTTTACATTTGAGGAAACTGAGTTTGCTGCAGCAGGGTGCCCGGGTTGTAGGCCTTGAGACTGTCTGCCCCCCACTCTGAGCAAGGGCAGCAGCCCAGGGAGAGGCCTGGTGCTTGCGGGTCACACATAGCTGTCTTGTGCCCTCCTTTCTCAGCCATGAGGGTCTCACAGCCTCTGAGGCCGGGGGGGCTGAGCCCCTGGTCCGGGTGGGATTTTCTGCAGAGCCCTTCCGGCCACCTGATCTGTTTTCAGACTTAACCACACCGCATGCCACCAGCCATTCACCAGGGGCTGCCTCGAGACAGCAGGTGCTGGCCGGATATTGCAGTGGGTGGCACAGTGGGGCCACTGCTGTGACGACACAGCCCCTGGGGTGACTTGCCACAGAGAGACTGTGTGACCCGGCAGGCATTTCCAGTGCATAGCCAGACACGTGTGCACAGATGTTTCCATCACAGCCCAGAAGGGACACCCGGGGGCCATTAGCCAGGGCTGGAATGCACCAAAGGTGACATCCACAAAACGGGACAAAGGACGGACCTTGAAAACACAGAGCCGGGCCCAGAAGACCAGCAGGTGTGCAGCTCCATCCACAGGAAGCACGGGGCGGCTCGGTGCTTACACAGTGCGGGTAGGGGCAGGAGAGGGATCTCGACTGGGGACAGGGTCTTGTGCCAGGTGACGGAAATGTCCTGGGGAGACCATGGTCACAGCTGTGTGACATCACGGTGTGGCTTAGCAGAAGGCAATGGTGACCAGAGAGGGCGTGTCACAGCCTGGGCTGCACAGCAGTCCTTCTGTCCCAGACTTCATGGGGCCTCGGGGCTCATTATTGTCTCTGCAGGTTCTCACAGCATTGAGTTTCCTGCCAGAGATGGAGCCCATGATTGGGGAAAGACACCTTCCAGTCAGTTGCGCACACATATTTACATGGGACACTTAATGAGTAGAGAACACCCTGAGGGTGTGTACAGAAAGCCTGCGTTCTGGAAACAGGCTCCTGGCCAGCTCATCCCCTGCAGGGACAGTGAGGCCTGAGGGTCCAGGGCCAAGACTCTGGAACCACCAGCCTGGTTTGGACCCCAGTTCCACCCTTCCTAGCTGTGTGACCTCAAGTGAGTCACTCGACATCTCTGTTGCTCTGCTGTTTTGTGGTCACTGTTAGGAGGAAGCGAGGTGGATGTTGGGGAAGTGCGCCCCGTGGGTCTCACTCGCAGGCTGGGTGGGTTGTCAACCAACAGGCAGCTGCGGGCTGCGATCTCTGCTGAACATGAAGGGTCTCCACTGCTGGAGAAATGTGCCATCCCTGCCACGGACAGATCTGCGGTCCAGCGACACTCGGCCACGAGGGCACCACTGGACGGCTGGGCCTGGGCCGGAGGGTGGAGGGTTCTGTTCCTGTCCGCGGGGACCCATCCATGGGCAGCTGGATCCCAACAGTGAGGGCTGAGACTCAGGGCCTGGTCTCTGAGGTCACCCCCCGCCGCAGGGTGGCCCAGACTGTGGCCGGGTTCCTGGGGAGGGTGGGAGGCCCTGGTGTGGCCGTGGATGCGGTGTCATCGGGCACTTGTCCTGTTGGTGGGTGTGTGCAGGCCCCTCTTACAGATGAGCGACCCTGAGGTCCCCTCTCAGGACAGGAGCCCTGGGGTCACGGGCTGTGCGGTGGGATGTCCCCTTCCGCCTGGTCGTCCTCCCGAGAAGAGGGCTGGGCTGACCACCTGACTGTGGTGCAGTTGCCGCCGAGGCTCCCGTTTACATGCAGCGAGAGCTCAATTCTCACCCTACCACTCACCCTGCCGCTGCCATGCTGGGTCCTGTCAGGGGCCAGGACCAGGACACCAAGAGCGAGGCTGCGACCCTCCTGCTGCAGGCGGAGGGAAGGGGCTGGAGAGGTGGCTGCCTCAGCTGGGAGGGGAGGGAGCTCGAAGCCACCTTCCCGGAGGTTGGCAGCAGCAGGAAGAGCTTGTGTCGCCAGATAAAGGCCCAGCGGGGGCGGAGGAGGCCTTCCCGACAAAGGAAGCCGCGGGCCTCTCCGCCCCAGCACTTGCCTTTCAAGCCCAGCCACCGCCGCGTTCAATGCGCACAAATGGGATGGGCGGGGCCTCCGCGCGTCCCCAGCTGCCTGAAGCCACAGCCATTTATTTAAAAGGCAAAGGAAAAAAAATCCTCAGGTTCTAGAATATTCCTCCTCTTCCTCCAGTGCAGTTTCCTTTCTGGGCCTCTCCTGTGGCTGTGGAATCCTTGGCAGGGTGAGGACAGCCCAGTCCCCGGCCTCCTGCTGGTCGCTGATGGAGGGACCACCTGCCCCGCCCTTGGCCCCTGCCCCACTGGCGCCTCTTCTGGCAGAAGCTGTGGCCCGCTGGGCTCCATCCCCTAGTGGCCTGGAGTCTCCAGCTCCTTGCCCTTTGGCACTTGAACTCTGCCCTCTGACACCGGCTCCCAGCCTGGAGGAGGGGATACTGCCTGTGCTGGAGGCAGACTGAGAACCCTCCCTCCTTTCTCCCTCCCTCCCAGCTCCAGCAGAGGCCAGGCTGCCCCAGCGGCTGCAAGGAGCCGGGCCTCTGCTCCCGAGGCGAGGCAACACGGGGTGATGTGGGTTGCTGTGTCAGCTGCTTAGGTGCCAGCCCAGGCCTGGGGTTAGGTTAGGGTTAGCGGGGCTGCTGGGGTGCAGGCAGGGCCTCGGTGGGAGCAGGGCCCAGGGCACCTGGAGAGGGCAGCAGAAGGCCCCGGTGCCAGGGCTCATTAAGCGCAGCAGTCTGGGGATTAGGCGGGCCGCTGGTGCCTGGCACAGTTATTAAAGGCTCAGCAAGGTAAACACCAGGCGCTTCCTCCCAAAGCCTTGCCTGCTAATTAGAGGGCAAGGAACTCATTAAAACCGTAACTTGGGGCTGGGAGGCGGGGAGGAGGAGGCTCTGGGTGGGGCCAGGGGGTACTGGGGGGTGATCCCGCAGAGGGGATGGAGGCAGGTAGGGGCCACCCACAGCCCCCTGCCTCCTCCCTTCTCCCCAGAGTCCCCCTGAGCCCCCCCCATGCTCCTCCTAGTGACAATGAGGAGGGGAGGCCGGGATGGAGCAAGCCAGTGACAAAACGGGGCAGCAGACCCTGGGAGTGTTCACATCCCTTACATTCAAAGGGACTTCACAGGGTAGAAGCCTGGCCTGGAGCCAGGTGCGCCCCAGCTCATCCCTGTGACTGCAGAGGTCTTAAGAGGGCAGGGGCAGCACAGCAGAGGAGTGGGACACGTGGTGCAGGTCGCAGAGTCTGGAAGGACAGAAGGAGACCAGGACTCGAGGCCTTGGGGACAGGCTGGGGACAGCTTCTCCTGGAGTGATCACAAGAGGCCTGCTGACACCGAGCTGCAGCCTGGGGCTGCCGAGTCAGCCCTGACTCAGCACCGTAACAGGACGAATGTGCCTTGCTGAAGCCACCAAGTCTGTGTCACTTGGCACCTCACTCCGAGCCTGGACAGCCCGGCAGCCATTCCTCCTGCTGGACGCGGAGAGTGCGGGTGGGCAGGAGGCAGGCGGGTGGCACTTGCTCTGATACTTTCTGTATGGCTAAAAGACTCCCTAAGCGGGGCGTGGTGCTGCACACCTGTAACCCAGCACCCGGGAGGCTGGAGGAACTCTGGGTGCTGGAGGACAGCCTGGGCTACAGAGTAAGAGCCTGTCTCAAAAAGACAAAACTAAATTTGAAAAATAAAAGAACTTCCCAATTCAAAAATTTTTAAATGGCATCTGTGGAGCCCAGCTGCCCTCTTGGCAAAGATCAGGGGCAGCGTGCGACCCACAGGCCCGGGGCTGGGCCTCCCCCGCCCAGGAAGCCTTGGCAGCCAAGCAGTTTCCAGAAAGGGCCTGGAGTGGGAACTGTTGCGTCCTGGCCGTGGCACCCCGGGTGCACTGCAGCTGTGGGCGGCTCACGTTTCAGAGCCTGGCCGTGGGCAAGATTTAATACAAACCATCCAGCTGGGAGTTAGAGAGAGAGTTCAAACTTCGCTGTGTGGCCCTGGGCTAGACCTCTAACCTCTCTGGGCTCAGGCGCCCTGCAAAGTGGAGAAATGCTTCCCGATTCCTGTCTGTCCGTCTGTCTCTGTCCTAAATGTGCACACTGAGGCATGCAATGCAGGACCAAGGTGACCAGTGAGCCCGAGATGCTGGGCTGCGTACCCCTGAGACCCCTCTTGGGCACCCTGCATGCAGAGCTCCTCCTTGGGTGCAGGACAGTCTCTCCCGCCACTGGGCAGTCACCCAGGGCCCCCGGGGCCACGCGAGGTGCCTAGCTGGACGGACGCCAGGATCAGGCCCAGAAGGGGCTGACTGACTCATGCAGGCCAGCTGGGCCGGCACAGCGCGGGACTCGACCTCAGGGAGAGCGGCAGTGCCCGGCCGGGCCCGATCTGGGCTGTGGGGGGCCGCGGGCTTTGCAGACCCCACGCCCCTTGACCTTTGCAGGAGCCACTCTGCTTGGGTTGAACTCACGCATCCTCTGGCACCCTGCAGCAAGGCGGTATTGTCCCTTCCTGGTGGATGGCAGAGACTGGGACTTGTCCAAGGTCATGCGGCATGCGGCGACCCACAGAGTCTGTGCTGGCGCTGAGGCCAAGGTTCTGGGTTAATAAGATGCAGACCCTGAGCCCCTCCCTGGTGGGCCCTCCTTCTCCCCCTCCTTTCTCCCTCCCCCCGCACCCCCAAGCCCCATGCTACCGAGCAGCCAGGCCTGCTGGAACCGTCGTCATGCCTCCCGGGCCCAGAGAGGGTGAGCCACCTCTCCATGGCCACACAGCCCTGAGGCTGAAGCAGGCAGCTTTGGTAGGTGCGTGCTGCTGCACTTCTATATGGCGCCTGTGGCTGCCCAAGAGTGAGATGGTGCCTGTGTGAGCTTCGCCTGGTATGGCAGGAGGCTGAATCAGGCTGCTCCTCCCCTAGCCAGTCGGCGCAGGCATCCAGCAGTGCTGGGTGGGCCCACACTGGCCATCTGCGCCCTGGCTGGTGGCTGGCATGGGCTGAGTCGGGGCGTGGGCCCCGGCAGCCGCACAGCTATCCTCCAGGAAGCTGGCGAGGTCCCCCCAGCCCTGTGCTTGCGCACGTGACCTACATCAGTGCAGACCCAGGCTGTCTGGCCCGCATCCCCGAGATGTCTTGATCCTCCCTCGAGGGGCACGCTGGCCTTGCCTGGCAGGTGTGCGGTTCCCACCCAATCTGCCAGCAGGTGTCTCATCACCAGTTCCCCCTTGCGTTTCCACTCTCCTAGGACTCCCGTTGGCCGATTATTCTCTTTAGGTCCTTTTGGGGCAGGCGGCGTGTGGGACAGGCACACTAACTGCTGGTTCTCCGTGTTAGGTTCTGTGCCTGGACACGGGGGACAGGGGCGGGAGGGTTCAGGTGTTTCCTTTTCTCTCCTGACATTCACATCGGCTGGTGCTTGGTGACAGAGCACTTGGCTAGCTGTGCAAGGCTCTGGGTTCGAACCCCGTCCCTGCAGAAAGAAAAACAATGTTGGACATGGTGGCTCATGCCAGCCTGGGCAGCATAGCCAGACCTCGATTTTTAAATAATGATAACAACAGCAATAATGATAATAATAACACCTTCATAAGATTAGAGCTGGACGTGGTGGTGCATGCCTGAATTCCCAGCATTCTCGGAGGCTGAGGCAGGAGGATCGAAAGCCACAGGCCTGGTCCTTGGACAACTGCCCTGCCTGCCCGTGGACCCCACATGGGCACACCTGTCTGCTCTCCCGGCGTGTAGCCAGGTCCACCCGGGCTGCCCAGGGCCTGACTGACTCAAGCGAATTCTCTTGGGGCTGGGTGTATGTGGCTCAGTGGCAGAGCACCACAGTCCCCAGTACGATGAATCGGTATGTTAACGCTCGGGTTTGCTTTGTGCCCCAGCACAGCTTTGCCCTAGCAGAGGACTGTGTGCTCCTGGCTGGAGTCCTGGATAAGCAATGGTGGCAGTGGCATTCCTGGTGTGACAGGGTGTGGCCCGAGGCAAAAGTCCCTCTCCCTACAATCCCAGCCTCTCCTGGCGTCCACAGTGGGTGCTCCTGTCTAGAAGATGTGATGATAACAACAGTGCTTCAAGGTTGAACAGGATTAAAATGTGTGAAAGAGGGCTGGAGATTTAGCTCAGTGATTAGAGTGCTTGCCTTGCAAGCATAAGGGCCTGAGTTCGATCCCCGGCACCACAAAAAAAAAAAAAAAAAATGTGTGAAAGTACTGGGCGTGGCGGTGTACACCTACGATCTCAGCACTTGGGAGGCTGAAGCAGGAGGATCACTGTGAGTTCAAGGCCAGCCTAGACTACATAGCGGGACGATGCTAAAAAAAAAAAAACAAAAAACTGTGGAAGAGCCTAAAACAGAGCAGCCTGAGGAGGGGCTGTGATGACTTTCATCCCACCCTGTTCCTTCCTCCCCTCACTGAGTCACCCTTGAGTGCTAAGGGCAGGGCAAGCAGGTGAGTCTAAGCCCCACGCTTCGCTCCTAATGCTGGGCGATGCACACGGCTCCCATGGGCGGGATCCGGTCTCTGACTTGTCTGAGACAGCTCTGATGTCCTTGGCCTCGGTCACACCCTCAACAAGGCTCCAGGTGCGGTTCTGCCTCTATCCTGTGCATCACCATGGCCCATCCTCAGTCCTCACGGCCGCCTTCCCGTACCTCAGTGCCACACAGCCACCACGGACGTGCAGCCCCCAGAGGCTGCTGTGTGGCTGTCACCGCCTGTGACAGAGGCCCCACCCTGGCGCTAATTCGCCTCAGAGCCAGTGCATCTGACGGGTGTTCTTAAAGGGTATAATTTCCATCAACTTCAATTAGAGCTATTTTTATTTTTGTCACCCTGAAGAATTTCCCTGTGGTTAAGCTGCCATCTTTCACTGTAATACCCGGCAAGGCTGGGAGAAAAATTAACAGTCTGGTGATCGCTCAGCTAATGTGCCGTCGGCACCTGATGAGTGCATAGCCCGTGGGAGACTCGGCAGCAGTCATGTCAGGTCGGCTCGCTGTGGCCCGGGCTCTGCGGGGGCCGGGGAGCCCTGCTGGGCAAGCCCTGATCCCCAGGACGCCTGCGACCAGACCTCGGTCTCTCTCTCACCCCACTTCTGGCTGTGTGGCAGGTCGCCTCAGGCCTGTTAACTGCTTCTGAGTGGGAGCAAGCACCCTGAGGATCAGCGGCTGATCGCCACTCGGGCTCCCTCCTGCAGCCAGAGGTGGGGCCCAGCAGGCGGGGAGCCTGGCCAGTGAGCATCATTTACAGACAGATGGGTGCAGGCCTTGAAGGGATGGATGGGGCTGAGGAAGGAAACCATGGCGAGCAGCTGCCCCTCTCGGGGGACATGAACCCTCAGGCCAAGGGTGGCATCCACCCCGTGGAGTGCACTCACTAGGGAAGAGACACACGCCATTGCCACCTGGAAGCCAGGAATTGTGCTGCAGGGGACTCTGGCCCCGGAGCGTCCCACCCTGTGGGGCGCCGTTTACATAGCACAGGAAATGAGGAGGAACAGAGAGGGAGGGTGGTCAGGGGATGCTGTGCGGGCGATGGGACTGCCTAGAGCCTCACACACACAAACGTGTAGAGGCGCATGCATACTTGTACACACTCGTGTGTGCACACATCTATATAGGTACACGTGTGCACACAGACACATGGACGCTCACACACATACAGAGGTATACACGGGCACACACATGCACACACATATGCATGCAGATATACACACACACACACAGGAGCACAAGCCACACCTTGAGGTCTGAGCCTGCAGGCAAGTGTCCCGCGGTGTTCTGGTGCACTGTGTGTGAGGGGCACTGTGGGCTGGTCTCGCCCAGTGGTCACAGCTTCATGAAATTGACCTGATGCCAGCAGCACAAGCTTAAATTCTAAACGGGCAAAACCCCAAATCAGAATGTGTCCTCCTTGGCTCGGAAAACTCTCAGCATGTCCAGGTCCTTCCACAGGCTCTTTCAAGATTGTGAGTCCCCTGGAATGGGACCCGTCACCTCCAGAGTTGCTCTGTCCCCATGGCCCTCTTGCTGCTCTGCAAATGCAGCCAGGCACGGTCTTGCCGCAGGCCCTGTGTGCTGACCCTCCCCACGCCACCCATGCTGCTCCCTGGCCGGTGTCTAGGCCACCACTCCAGGGCCTGGGGCTGGATCTGGGACCCTGACTCTGTGGCACTGGGAGCTGGGGACGTCTTGGGGTGGCTGGCAAGCAGGGCCTGGGCCGCTTCCACCCAGAACCCACAGGAGCCTGGTCCCCCTTGGCCATGGTCTCAGGACAAGCAGCAGCTGTGCTGTGGCCGGGTGGCACCCTCCTCCCGAGATGCCAGCATGAGGCTGGCTGATGGCAGGTGACCCGGGGAGCCTGGTGCCAGGCATCGTGCATCAGACATGCAGGGCTGCCTTCTGCTCACACAGCGGCCCGAGGGCCCACTCCTGCTCCGTCACCCTCCTGGCCACCCAGAAGGCTGCTGGGAGAGGCAGAGCCCCCACCTACAGGCCCACAGCTCCTGAGGGTACACCCAGCCCCTACCTGGCAGGTGGACACAGGTGATGAGGGCGATGAGCGAAGGTGTCTGGGGGTGTGCTGTGGTCCCTCGGGGTGTGTCACAGATGGAGTGCAGATGGTGGCTGCTGCAGCTCGACCACCATTGCTTCTCCAGCCTGGCTTCTGCCTGTGTCCGGCTCAGCCACCCCTCAGGCTGGTCCCCTCCCCCACAGTTGGCACTCAGGGACCCGTCCTCCCCCCGGCGTGTGTGGCAGTGGCAGGGCTTGGGCTGGACGGTCTCCCGCTGCCCTACGTCCCCCGGCTTCTTGCTGTCTCCAAGGAGGAGCTCAGCCAGCTTCGGCCGGTGGCTGACTCTATGGGTTTCTCTGTGGCTCAGGGCCTAAGAACAACATTTACATTTTTAAGTGACTGCAACAGGATAGTAAGAACAGTAATAGCAAAAGGAAGGACAGTGTGTTGCTGCATGTGAAAATGACACAAAACTCAAATTTCACTATCGGAGAGTGGCGTTTCATGACAGCAACCACACACATTCATTTGCATATCATCCAGGGCGGCTTTGGGGCAGGGAGGGCACTGAGCGCATGCTCTGTGCAGCTGGGCTTTGAAGAGAGAGTGTGCGAACGGGTTCCCACTCAGGGCCATGGTGCCCGCTGTCCCCTCTGCCTGGAACACCCTTCCCCGCGGTCCCATGGCCACCTCCTCTGTCTTCTCCAGGTCTCGGACCGGTGACCTCTCCCCTAGATCCAGCTGCTCCCTGCTCCACCCTGCTGTCTGTCTGTGCGGCGGTGTTTACCAGCCGGCCGAGGATACCAGGCACACCGTGTCCGTGTGAGAAACCTCTGCTCTGCCCCAAGTCCGTCCCTAGGGTGCAGCGATTCTTCTGTTTGTTTATTTTTTGCAGTACTGGGCACTGAACCCACTGATTTTCCTTCACTGAGCTACATCCCCAGCCCATTTTAGAGTTTTTGAATTTTGAGACAGAACTTGCTAAGTTGCCCAGGCTGGCCTCAATTTTGTGATCCTGCTGCCTCAGCCTCCTGAGTGCTGAGATTGACGTGTGCCACTGCCCCCAACTAAGGGGATTTTTAACTGTTTCTTTGCAGCTGTGGTGCCTGGCACACAGTAGGTGCTCAGTAAATGTTTATTAGGTGGGTGGATGACTGGAAGGACTGATGGATGGATGGTAGACAGACAGACAAGTAGATAAGTGGACAGACAGGTGGACAGAGGGACAGCTGAATGGGTGATGGACAGTGGATGGGTGGACCGACAAGTGGATGAGTGAACGGACAGGTGGACAGTGGACTGACAAGTGAACGGGCAGATGGACAGGTAGATGGGTGGACAACGAGCTGGGTTGGAGCTTGGGCATCACACTGGAGGGCCAGGACTTGGTAAAGGAGCTGAGAGGGACGTGTGATGGCTCTGAAAGACGGCTGGTCTGGGGCGTGGGGGGCCTGTGGCTGGCAGGGCTGTGTGTCCAGAGACAATGGGATGGCCTTCTCCATCGAGGCCAGAGGTGAGCTGTGTGCACCTGGGAGGGGAAGCGGGGTCCCCAGGAGAGACGCTGTCAGGCAGTGGTCCCATCTGAGCCTCTCCCTCCTCTCACCCGTGGCTGCTGCCCTTCAAGAAGTGCTGCTCACTGCCCTTGCCCAGCACCGCGGACTGCGTGTCCGCCTGAAGCTGTCTGAAAGATGGGTCGGTCCCTGTCCCCACTGCAGAGCCTCTGCAGAACCGCAGGCCGGCTTCAGTGCCCGGCCTCTGCACACTGCCCGGGCCCCAACAGCTGCCAGACTTGAAGCGGGAGACAGAGCTGTCCCAGTGTCCTCAGCCTGGGTCCACTCAGACATCCCGGCAGGGCCCTCCCGCAGCCCCCGAGCTGCAGGGATGAGACCCCCAGCTGCAGCCACCCCTCTTCCCCAGCCAGGCGTGCTGCAGCCGGAGCGCCCCTAATTGCTGTCACAGATGTGGCAGCCACCAGCCTCCCCTCATTCTCGGCTGTGCGCCGTGTGCTTAATTAGTCTCTGATTACTCATTTGCTGGGTGCTGTGTGTATTCCATATCTAATAACTTTCCAATTACGCCTGGCCGCGTCGTGCACAGAATAACCCTTTATGGGCTGCTTGCCGGGGACCCCGTGTTCAGCAGCTGCCATCGCTCGACCTGAGGCCCTGTCACTCCCTGTTGCTGTCTTTGGAGTTCTCTGCCTGCCGTTACGGGGCCGTCAGGGAAATGACAGGCTGTGAAACCATGGTCTTTAGAGTCTTGCACCATCTCAAAACCAGAGTGGGTCGTGAAATGTCTGCGTGGGGCCCATAGTGCTGGCCCCAGCCGCTCGGGAATGGGGGATGCATGGTTCCCGTGGCAGGGCCGGCCAGCATGCACCCCTCTGGCAGCTGGCAGCTGGCCCTGGTACTGTGACCTGTGTATCTCCTGGTAGCCAAAGTGCTCCTCACCCACGCCCACCACCCTCACAGGGCCGTGCAGGAAGGAGAAGGGAGGGAGGTGGCTCTTCCCGCCACCATGTTGGCTTCCTTCCTGGCCCCATCCCTGCCCTATATGGCGCCTAACAGCTGGGGCTCATCTCCTCATCTCAGCTTTGTTCTGGGGGTCATTCAGTGCAGCTATCAGCAGGCGTCCCTTACCGCCATCCACTAGCTGTGTGAGGCCCTGGGCCTGAGGCCACTGCCAGGCTTTGTGGCTGCTGCACCCCCTGAGCATGGGATGCTGGCTCTGCTGCCTTTAATGAGCACCTACTGTGTGCCAAGCATGGTTTGGGGACCAGGCACCTATCAGAGGTCGCACAGTGGCTTAGATTCTTCACTCTGACCTTGACCAGCTGACCGACCTTGGGCACCCGATGTGGCTTCTCTGTGCCTCAGTATCCTCCTCTCCAAAGGGGACATAACGTGGGGTCATCTGGCACCTGGTGTGCTCAGTAACCTAGGTCAGGTGTTGCTGGCCTCTGTCAAAAGGAGGCACAAGGGTCAGAGCAGCTGGCCCTGCTGGTCCCCAGGTCAGGTCACCAGGGAGCAGCGCTCAGAGACGCAGCCCACACCAGCCTTGGGAACCTCCTGGAGAACACGGTCCTGCCATGTGGGCTGCTTGGAGCTCCTGCCCGCGAGGGACTTCGGGGACTGCAGTCTGGGGAGCAGCTGGCAGGGGCCCAGGAGGACGATGCCCGGGGCACCTACCGGCCCCTCCATATCGGGCCGACGCCACCAAGCCCACTCAGCCTCTCCCTGCCCTGTGCCCTCCTGAGTACCTGCTGCGGGCCACTGACTCCCTTGTCCCCTCCCCTCGCGCCATGTAGAGGCGGCACTGAGTCACCCGCATGTTGCAGGCCTGGAGAGGTGAAGTCACTCTGCCAAGGTCCCCCGCTGGGGACAGCGGTCAGGACCCAGCACAGGGGAAGCTGGGAGATGGCGTCTGGCCGGGTACCAGGCTCTGGGAGCCAGCAGACCCTGCCCGACAGGCTGCTGGGGGAAGATTGGGGTGTCTCAGGCCACTGGTGGTCCTCAGGTAGTGGCATGTTTTCATAAGACGTGGCTCATCTGCTGCCTCGTGGGTGGACTCGGAGGAAGTGAGACTGAGGAGAAAGGCAGCACAGGAGGCTGTATGTGATCTCATCCTGTCGACATGGAAAGCCCCAAACGGGCAAAGCAGGGCAGGCGGGGGGATGGGACTGTCCAGGGCTCCGGCCCCTTTCACTTCATGGGGAGAAAGCAATTTAGACTGGACTGAAGTGACAGTCACACGACTCTGTTCCTGCATGGGAAGTCACTGAATTGCGCTGACATGCTTGGGTTCGCTCAGGTTTGAGCCCAGTACCGCCAAAAAAGAAGCAGTGTAAATGGGTGAATTGGATAGAATGTGAAATAGTAATAAAACTTAAAAAATAGACCAGGAGTTTCCAGATGTAGGGACCTCATGGACTGATAAAATTAGTGAAATGAGATACGGCCCTGACAACACACATGTGTGCGTGCACACACATGCACGCGCATATGTTTTCCGCCTGGGTCTCCCTGGAGTGGGCTTTCTCTGAAGTCACCAGGGAAGCTGGCAGTGCAGGGCCTCCTTAGGGCGGCTGCAGAGAGCTTGGGAGACGTCCCCCTCTGTTCTCCCCTGCTGGTGGGTAAAGGGCCCAGCTCAGAGCCAGGTCTGTGCGGGGTCCTTGCATGGTTCTGCGGTGCTGTAACGGCCAGGATCCTGGGGAGGGAACATCAGCGGTGTATGTCCTGGACCCAGGCGCAGCTTTCAGTTCAGACAGACCTGGGCCTGGACTCTGCTGGCGGAGGGTGGGTGCAGCGGCTGGACTCTCTCCGGGACCTGCTTTCTGTCAGCCAGGAATTGCCGTGAACCTGGCCATGGCGGGGAGGGGGGCTGGCTCTGCGCCTCTTCCTGTCTCAGGCTGGGAACCTTGGCACCCACACTCCGTGTGGTGTTTGGTGAGCATTCATACCCCCAAAGCTGTGTGTGCCCATGAAACCCATGTCCCTGTACCCTGCACAAACCACCTTCGCTCCTGACAGCAGGCCGCAGGGGCCGCGGAGCCAGCACCCGGCCTGTCTCAGCACGCGTGGCTTGGCACACAGCAGTGCCTGGAGATGCTTGTACCCAGGCTGGGTGCCGGCTTGGCGAGGTGCCCGCTGACAGCTCACAACAGCCCACCCTGGCCATCACACAGCTGCCACCTCTGCTCTGGGCCTCCCCTGGGGCACAGTGGCTGCATTTGAACTTTCTCTCCTGTTTTTGCACTACTAGGACTGGAGCCAGAGCCTTTGCAATGCTGGGCAAGTGCTCTGCTGCTGAGCTGCACCCCCAGGCCTTTTTATTTTATTTTTCTTATTTTGAGACAAGGTCTCATCAAGTTGCTTACCACTGGCCTCAAGCTTGTGATCTTCCTTCCTCAGGCTGTCCAGTACCTGGGGTTATGGGGGGGGGTGTGTGTGTCTGTGTGTGTGTGTGTGTGTGTGTACACAACACCTGGCAGAACATTTTTTTTTTCATTATTTGCTGAAACTCCATAATTAAGAGAGAGGCCGGCTTTTAAAAGTGAGTGCTCAGCTGCTTTTTTTTTTTTTTTTTTTTTTTTTTGTGCGGTGCTGGGGATCAAACACTGGGCAAGCTGGGTAAGTCCTCTGGTGCTGAGCTGCACCCCCATCCCATACTGCTTCTTGCAAACTCAGACCTGGCAAAATGGGGCTCCCCTTCCAGAGTGCACCTCCCGGCTCTGAGCAGCCCTTGTCTCCCTGCAGCAGCCCCTCAGCCAGCGCTGTCCTTGCAGTTTGTCCTCCTGCCCCGCAGGGGTAGCATTTCTGTCCTCAATGAACGCTGAGAAAGGCACATGCAGGGCCGCAGCCTTCCTGATCATGGCCGTAGACAAGGGTCATTATAATATACAGCAAGTGCTTAAACAAGATTTACTACAGTGAAACACCACCATGAATCTCCCTCTCCCTCCACATACTCATCCTGTCCTCTTTGCCACTTTTCTGCAGCAATCCTGGACGTCCTCTTTCATGAGTGTCTTTACGTGGGGGGATCAAAAATATGGTGAATGCTGCTTCTGACTGCCACCCAACAGAAAGGTGGGCTTCTAAAAACACATCGGGTGGGCTGGGGATTTAACTCAGTGGTAGAACACTTGCCTAGCAAGTGCAAGGCCCTGAATTTGATCCCCAGCACTCCCCCCAAAAAACCCCAAAACACATTGGTGTGTACTCGTCCACCTTATTCACTGGATCTGACACCACGTGACTTCTGGCTCCTCCTGAAATAAAAATGACCATGAGAGGTGAATATTTTGAATTCATTCTGGACATCCAGGTAGCCACGACAGTGCAGCTAAAGACACTCGCGAAAGAGGACTCGCGAAACAGGTTCAGAAAGTGGCAAACATGATGGGATAAGTGTTTGAAGCAAGAGAAGAATTTTACAGGAATTCATGGCAATGTGTCTTTTACTCTAATACACTTCACTTCATAAATTGAAACACTGACTGTACCACACCTGTGTAGCAGAAGGCTTGCCGTGTAGTAGGGCTTCACATCTGCAGAATCCCCGGGCATGGTGGCAAACGCCTGTGATCTCAGCACTCGGGATGCTGAGGCAGGAGGATTACTGTGAGTTTGAGGCCAGCCTGGGCTACACAGTGCGTTCAAGGCCAGCCTGAACTACACGGTGAGACTCTGTCTCAAAAACAAAACAAAAAACAAACAGAACAGCGTCGTTTGTCATTCTGCAGCTGGCATCTTGTTCAGGCTGGCCCCCACGCCCAGAATGTTGTCCTGCCTGCCCCCTCTCTTCTCAATTATATTCCCCTAAAGGCCCCCATCTAATTCTACATCTTCCGGGAAGTGTGTCTGGATTGCCCCGTCCTGGGGAGCCCTCTGGCTCCTGCCCTCTGCACCCCGCTTCTCCCAGTGGTATGCTTACTGGCCATCACTGTCCCCCACTTCCTGCTCTTGCACCCAGCCTGACTCCCAGGTGCTGTCCTCACCCTGAGTGGTGTCCCTCGTCTCCCTTCTCTGCAGGGCCCTGGTTTCAGCTCTGGAAAGGGCAGGAGGACAAAGAGGTCACAGCTGAGCATGGTATGGCCCCCTTCTTCCCCCTCCATGCAACCCCAGGGCGCTTCTTGAGCCTTCTTGAGCCCCCCGGGTCTCTAGCTGGCTGGATTGGCCATGCTATGCCCGTCACGGATGCGGTGGCCCTGGTTCTCCTCAGCGTCACCAGGCAGAATTTCCTTAGGTGACTCTGGCCAAGGTTGTAGAGAATGCAAGTCCCCACAGAGTGAGACCTCATCTGTATTGGCTTCTTGGGCCCCTGCCGTGACAATGGGTCCACCTGGGCCCTGGGCGAAAGGATGAATGAATGAATGAATGAAGAGTGAATGAAGTGTGCTGGTCGGAGGTGCCGCCTCCTCCTGGCTCCAGCCTAAGCTGCCAGCATGCCAGTGGGATTTGCGGGGATGTGGTCTGGACCGTGTCACCATATGGATCCCATAAATTTAAGCATTCCAGGAAACAGCGGTGACTTTATGCATCTCTGCCTGGGGGCTGGCGGAGCCTGCGGTTGCCCAAGGAACTTGGCGACTTAGGTGCTTGGGTTTATAGCACTAATCTCTAAAAAAAAGACTGGATCAACATAAAGCTGCCTTTTAACAGCCAGGTTGACCCTGTCACTCACTCGTAACCACAAAGAGGACAGTCACCACCTCCAGGCCTAGCCTTGTGGCCAGAATGGGGTGTCCAGCCCCCAAACCCAGGCAGGGGCTAGGCTTGCCACCTCCCCAGCAGCAGGGCCTCTGCAGCCCCCAGCCTGGGCCAACCCCGGCTCGTACCTTGGCTTCCTGCTGCCACTTTCTGATCCTCAGACTCCCAGCCTCGGAGAGGGGCTGGGACGCAAGTGTCGTCAGTCATAGAGTGAGCGTGGGAGGGCAGCAGCCAGGCGCGGGGCTGTGGCGTCTTCATGGGGTTGGAACTTCAGTCTGCAATGAAGGGGGCTCTGGAGATGGATGGCAGGGGCGGCACCACCACATGCTGAGTGTTGGTGTCCCACACTCTGGGTAGTTCTCAGCCTGGGGGCCTTCTGTCAGGTAGACTTCACCCCAAGTTTAACAAACACAAAAAGGTGGGGGAGGCAGGTAGCCCCCGCAGTGTGAACTGAGACTGCCTGTTCTCTTACAGCGAGGGCTGATGTGGTCAGCATCCCCGTGCGGACCTGGATGCCCTGTCGAAGGGCCCTGTTTGGGTGGGTGCCCACTGGGGACTGCACCCAGCAAGCAGGCAGGAACTTTGCACTTCCTCACATGGGCCGAGGCCTGGGCTGCCTGGTCCCCAGGGCTGGCTCTGCACCTGTGCTCACTGTGACCCCCTCAAGGCAGGGACCTAGCAGCATCCAGGCCATGTCCATTAGCA
Organism: Hystrix cristata; assembly: GCA_004026905.1. NCBI lineage: Eukaryota > Metazoa > Chordata > Mammalia > Rodentia > Hystricidae > Hystrix > Hystrix cristata. The sequence goes on along the minus strand of PVJO010001511.1, from coordinate 73,528 downwards.
GGAGGCCAGGCTGCCTGCACAGCCTCCTGGGAGTGCCCACCTCTGAGCCAAGGGGTGCTGCTTGCTCCACCAGCTCAGGGCTCTCTGGGCAAGGGCACTGGGTGCTGGCCAGGTCCTGATGCCTCGTGGGTCTAGGGCTGGATTGTCGCAGATGGGCCCATAGCTGTCCAGCGCCGTGGCTTCACCAGGGACCTGCTGTGCCGCTGCCCTGAGTAATTGCCCTGAGCCGGCTGTGCTGGATCCTGACCCCAGAGGCCAGGCCATAGCGTCGGGCACCGTCAGGCAGAGGACACCTTCTGCCGCACCTTCGGCCAAGTGTGGCCCAGCTCACGTGTCCACTCCTGTCTTCGCAGGTCACCTCCGCCTCTCTGGAGGTGTCGGCCACTGTCCCTCCTCCCACCCAAGGGCCCGAGCCCCGGCCGGGGCCCACCACCACTGACAGCCTTCCCAGGGGCCCCAGGACGGTGCCAGAGCCACAGCCAGCGCAGAACCAGCCAAGCCATGACGGGGACGGAGAAGACCTCCCAGGCACAGGTACGTGCCCGCCTTCAAGTGGGTTTGGGAGCCAAGTCCTCGCGTTCGCATAGCCAAGTCAGCCAGACTTGGGTCTGGGTTTTTATTCCTGTTCTCCTGGCGTCCTGGATTGCAGCAGCTCTGACTACGTGCTGCGCGCTCCCCACCCCAAGCCACTCTCTCCAACCGCCGGCTTTCCTAAATGCTGTCGCAGGTGGCTGGGGCCATAGGGGTGTCTCAGAGTTTGGGGTGTGAATGCGCCGTGTCCCTCTGCCGAGCAGGAGGAAGCCGACCGCTCTGCAGGGGGCTGAGTGCGGTCCCCACCCGCCACCCACCCAGCACCCTCAGGCGCTGGCTCCTCTTTTCATGGCCGTCCTGCTGTCCCTGGTCCATAGCTGCCTGGACTCCTCCTGAGCCTTTCCCACCAGCGTGTGGCCCAGGCCGAGGGCTGTAGGGGTCTCAATCGCCCGTGGCTGGACTTTGGCACGTGGTGGACATGGTGTCCTTTCATAGCCCCTGCTCCTGTGAGCCTAGATGTCCCCAGGTCAGCTCAGGAGGAGGAGGTGACCCTGTTCGGAAAGTAAGGACCCTGTTCGGAGACTCGGGATGGCTCGTCACACCCAAGTCCTGGAACTGGTGGTCGCCAGGTGGCCAGAGAGGACCTGGTCTCGGGCGTGGCTTGGACTGTGACCCACATCCTCCTGGGGCTGCAGTGTGGGGGAGCTGCGGCCATAGGGGTGTCCTGAGTGTCCCTCCCGCAGGCAGGCCTGGGAGGGGTCAGTGGGGCTCTCGGCCCACACCTGCCAGCTGTGCCTGTCAGGCTGTGCCCAGCCTGGGGACGGCTCCCCTGCAGGCTCACTAGGAACGAATCCCAAGTCAAGACCCCCTGGGATGGTCTGGAAACGTGACAGTGACAAATGGCCTATTATACACCTGCTAGCTCTCAGGCGGAGAGGGTGGCGTAGCCTCCGGGCCCAGCTGTGCTCTGCCAGGTGTGCAGTGGAATGGGGGACAGGTGGGTGGTCAGATGCATGGACACAGACAGATGCTGACCCGGACACACGTGGGTACATGGAGATCCACACACGCACACCCACTTAGGCACTGGCACATGGAACACAGATGCACACACACGGTACATGGACACTGACACTGCGGGTCCACACATGCTATCACATGTGCAGAGTCACACAGAGATAGACATGCACCCACATGCACACATGGATCTATGCTAGAAATCCATGCACACATACACACATACACGCACTCACACGCAGACCCTATACATACCATGCATGTGTGTAGGTACAGATGGGCACAGACTATTGTCACACTAACACACACACAGGTACACATACACTTGGCTACTCCAGCAAATACAGAGTCACACAGGTACATGTGGGTATGCGTGTGCAGACACACTTGGGCGTGGAGACACAGATACAGCCCCACACGCATGGATAAATGGCACTAACCCTAAACCTCACACGTGCATGGAGACACACGTATGCACATGCACCCTGGTCATGCACACTCACATGCACGTGGTCCTGCCTCAGCCTTCCTCAGGCCCTTGGGCCCTGAGCGCTGGGCCCTCTGTCCCGCACTTCCCCCGACACCCCACCGCTGGCCTGGGCAGGGTCTGGCGGAGGCTGGTGGTCAGGGCAGCAGCTGAAGAGCTGTCTGCCTCTGATCCCTGGTCCTTGAAGGCACTGGACATGGGCGCAGGAGCGGGGACAGGGGCAGATGTACCAGACACCCCGGCTGGCAGGGGATGTGGTCAGCATGTGTGCTGTGGAGGATGACTGAGCTCTGGGCTGCTGGATTTTGCCCACTGAGGTCCGGGGCCACCCTAGGGCTCACCAGCCCTGCTGTGTCTGGGGTGCAGCACCCCTGGATACAGGCTTTGGGTACTCGGCTGGGCACTTGCTGAGCAGGCATTGCGACACAGGGCACTGTGGTTGTCGTGCCCTCTGGGAGGCGTCACCTGCTGCACCAGGGTTTCGCTGTGTAGTTCAGGTTGGCCTTGAACTCACTATGTACCCCAGCCTGGCCTCGATCTTGTGTGGTGATCCTCCTGCTCAGCCTCCCAAGTGCTGGGATTACAGGCATGCACCACCATGCCCGGCTCCCTGGGTGTCTTCTGCTGCCTTGCGAAGCCACGGGGACCCCTGGGGCTGTAATCTTCTTACAGGCAAGGAGGAGCTCTCGACTGATGGAAAGTCACCAGCTGAGGGGTGATGGGCTCGGCTGCTCCGGCCACGGAGCAGGCGCAGTAGAAATGAAGCCTTCCTGCCGCAGTGGTGTCAGTGGGGCGGGACGGGCACCAAGACGGTCCTGATGGCCGCCACACACAGTTGTGTCGGTTGTATATTATGTAACTCCGGTGTGCCTTTCTGCTTGCTGTCTTTGTAAATATGTTCTGCATGGCCACGGTGTTGCATGGCCGAGCAGTGCCCTGGAGTTGTGCCACGTGGGTGCTGGAGCTCCTTTCTGGGCCATGCAGCTGCTTCTCGGGTGGGCGTAGCGTCGGTACTGGCGGAGGTGGTAGGAGTCAGGCCATCTGCGGAGCGTGGGTCAGATGTGGAAAGCCAGGCCGAGGCTGGCCGTCCGGCTGGCCTGTCCCAGGGCTGCTCCTCCTTTCTGCCTCCCTGGCACCCTCGGAGCACCCAGGCCAGCTTGCAGGCCACCTCTGCCCCGGCCACCAGCTATCTGCGGCCCCCTGAACCCCCCGCCTGGGAGGATTGGAACCAGCACCCCACCCCATCACTGGGCGCCCCAACCCCTACAGCCTTCCAGCCCTCCCCCTGCCGCGGGGTGGGCCTGTCCAGTCCCCTTCCTCCTTCCTCAGCCTGCCTGCCGGGTCTCCCCTCCCCGACACCCTCACCTCCTGTCGGATCCAGAGATACCGCCTGCGCGCTGCCTCCTCCCTGCTCGTGGCTTTGCATGAATTCTCTGAGCTCTGCCCCTCCTGGGACCACCCTGTGCCTCAGTTTCCCCCCTACAGAAGAGGAGGAGTTGTGGCTGTTGTGGAGTCTCCAGCTGGTCTTGGAGTCGTGCCTGGCCCACGGGACGTGGGAGTTGCCCTGGCCGCTGTGAGGTCCCTCAGGGCCTCAAGGCGTCCTGGCTTCCATCTCCCCTTTGTTGGTCAGACAGGCCTTGGGCCAAGGCTGGGCCCACACGGCCTGGCGAGGCACGGACTGTGCCGGGGACTTGGCTTGGCCTGGAAGAGCCCTTGGCAGCCGCCTGGAGCTCGGCGCCTTGGTGCTCGGGGCAGCAGCTGCTCTAAGGCACGGGGCCGGCTTGGCATGTGATGTCCCTGCCTCCTCTGCCCTTCTGCAGCGTCAGGCCTCCTGGCTTGTCATCTCCTCTGTCCCTTTGCCCGTCTGTGGCCAGAATCAGGTCCCTTCTGTCTGGCTCCACGCGGGCAGTTGTGTGTCTCCTCCCTGGCCTTGGGCTGTGCGGGCAGCGCGGCAGGCAAGTCAGGGCAGGGTGGGGACCTGCCCTGCTAGCGGCCCTCCTGCGCCCTCCCTTACTGCGCTGGCCTCCCCGAGGCCTGGGGTCTTTCCCACTTCATCGGCTGCTCGACAACTGTGCATGCTGTCCACTACTGGTGTAGACATTTGTGAAATTAAAAAGAAAAGAGCATTCACCTCGGGCAGCTGGACAAACGGCAGCTGACTCCAGCATGGTTCCGATGGCCCAAGAGAGGTCACCCTGCTGCCGGGCACAACTGCTGTGAGTGGGGTCTTCACCTGACCTCAAGTTTCTGCCTAAGCGAGTTGGTGATAGAGATTTTCGTGGAAGAGATGGAATGAGCAGAGCCGAGGAGTCAGGGTGTGGCCAGGTCAGTGCCGGAGCACAGGCCACCCCTCCAGGGCCCACACTGAGGCTGCGGCCACCCCCGGCGTGCCCTCCGTCCCCCTGACCCAGCTCGAGTTGGCAGGCAAGATCTGATGAGTCACTGTTTGGCGCCATGATGGGTTTCGTCGGCCTGAGTAGCGGAATTTGCCAGCTTCTTTCGGTGCCCACACAGTGCTCACCCATGGCCTGCCCGGGGCAGCCCCATTTCAACACTGGGCATCTCTCCAGCTGTGCCTCCATGCCCACTCTGTTATCATGACCCGTATGCGCATCTGTCTCCACCTCCACTGCCAGCCACAGATACTGCCTACTGTGTGCCAGAGACTTGCTGGGCACCAGAGCACAGTGGCACACAGACAGATACCTCTGCCCTGGAGCTCTCCTTCAAGGGTGGGGCAAACAGCCCAGGAGGGTACAGAGAGGCATGTGCTCCAGGATGGTGGTCAGAGAGTAGTATCAGGTAAGTTCCAGGCTGCAGGAGGAGCAAGTGCAAAGGCCCTGGGGCCACCAATGCCCAGCATGGTTACCTTCAGGAAGCAGAGACTGTGGCTTAGAGCCCTCTTTTTCCCTCCAGCACCTGTCTCGTTTTTTGTTTTGTTTTGTTTTTGGGTGCTGGCTTGAACTCAGGGCCTTGCACTTAGCTAGTTAGGCTCTCTACCGCTTGAGCTAAATCTCCAACCTCTCCAGCACCTGTCACGTTGCACATAGTAGTAGCTGCTCAACCAACCTTTTTTGAGCGAATACAACTTTTAAGTCATCTAGTACTGGGACCTGGCCCAGGAGGCACAAGTCAAGAGGAAGTAAGATTCCTGGAAGCGCAGGCTGTCTCTTCCCAGTGTCCTGGCTGAGGCTGGTGTTGTGGGCAGGCCTTCCCCTCTCTGTGCAGAACTTTCTCTCTCTCCAGCCAGGCTGGGCAGGGTTTTGTGCCAAGGGACCCTGAGGTCATGGTGGGCATCTGAGGGCCCCTGAGACACATGCTGGGGAGCTGTAGCCCAGAGTCCGCCTGCTCCCCTGGGCTTCACAGGGTGATTGGAATGGGGTCAAGGACACTTCAAGGTCGCCTGTGAGCCTGGGGGGTTAAGGGCACTTCAAGGTCACACCTCGACTTGGAGGGTTCAGGAGAGGCTGTGAGTCCTCAGCATCTAGCACAGAGACCACCGTTTGTTGAGCACCTACCGTATGTGTGTGTCCTTGTGTGGGAGCCGCGTTCTTCTCGGTCACCCCTGCTTCCTGTGGCTGCCATCACACAGCACTTAGTGGCCCCAGAGTCTCTTCTCCTGTGGTTCCAGGGCTTAGGACCCACCGAGTCTCCCTGGACTACCATGACGTGGCCGGTTCCCCAAGAGGTTCTGTGCGCCCATCCTTGCCTCGAGGCCCCCCGCATCCCTCCAGCCTCGGCTTCTGTCTCCATATGTCCTGGTGGCTCCTCTGGCATGACCTGGCCAATCCAGGATGCTCCCCCAGTTTGGGCTGCAGCCTTGTCCCATCTGCAGAGCTCTCTGCCCTGCAAACAGCCGTCTCCTCCCTGGAGCCCTCTGGGATCACACCCTCCTGCTCCATGTCAGGGTCCAGTGAGTGCATGGGGGCAGATGGACCGGCCGTCCTCAGTGAGTCACGGCCCTGGGGCTCAGGCCCCTTCCACACTGGTCATGGCAGCTGAGCTGGACTTGAGTGTCACCACTGGGGGCAGGGGATGGTGTCCACCGCACAGACCACAGATTGGTGGGCCGGGAAGAACACTGGGATGGTCATTTATTGAGCACCAACTCCATACCAGGCACACCGCCGGGCGCTTTGCTGGCACTGTCCCCAGGCTTCTGTCGTGCCCCTGGGGGCTTGTGGCCTGGCTGGAGGCTCTGGGTGCAGTGCGGCCTCTGCCCAGGGGGTGGTGCTGTGGAGACCGGACACGGGCCAGAGCCAAGGCTTGGAGGGGCTTGCCCCACAGACCAGACAGGCCTGCCCTACCCAGGCCGCACAGTGTCCCTTCCAGCCCAGCCAGCACAGCAGAGCAGCTAAGCCCTGGTCCTCGCTTCCGGCCAAGCTCAACCCATCTGTCCTCAAGTGGGCCAAGGTGGAGCAGCACGGCAGAGAGCACAATGCGACCCAGGAGGGCTGCAGGGAGTGGGCAGCATTCAAACCTGGCTCTGGGCCGGAGTTGGGTGGGGAGGAAGCTCCTGGGGAGGAGACCAGCCCAGCCTCTGCCCTCCGTCCCTGCCCAGTCTCCCTCCTCCCCGCTGCCTCCTGCCTGCAGGGTCTCCCATCAGATTTCTGGCTCCTCGTCCCACAGAGTCGAGCCCTCAGCCCCCCAAGTCCCCACCCTGCCCTGCTGCGATCTCCACCAGGGCCTGACCCTGCCTCACACATGCACACACAGGCCACGTGTGTGCACACATGGTCCCCACCCACCCCAGAGCCCCTCCAGCTGGGGCTCCTTCAGTCACAGTGGCTGGGGCGGCTCCCTAGAGCACCCTATGGTGCCCAGCACATGCCTGGCCCAGGCCGGGTGCTCTCTGGGATTTGCCACAGGGTCCTCTTGAGTGACCTTGGTGGGGGCCGCGCTGAATGCCACCCCGGGGCCCTTCTGCCACCCTGGGCCCTGCAGCGGGTGAGCAGGGAAAGTTGGAAATGGGCACCGAGATTCTCAGCAGCACCGGCCATGGCAGCTGTGCTGGGCAGGCATGACTGGAGGGCAGGAGACCTCAGGCCATGTGGTGTTGCTGGCCCCAGCTCAGGTTTGCTCCTGTGGTGGCTGGCTGTGGGGAGAACTGGTTTGTTGCTCCACTCGTCCTTCTGCCTGACCCAAGCCACCAGGCCGCATGGGTGGCTCTAATGGACCACGAGAGCCCTGGTGGAAAATGCTCACGCCCAGTGAGTCCCAGGGCCACTCGAGGCCTGGCAGGGATCTCAGAACGGCTCCAGGGTGTCCAGGATCAAGACAGAGAGTGGGAGAGGCAGGGCCCCACTGTGCCTGCCATGAGGGTGCGTCCTGGCCTAGGGCACCTTACAGTGCCCAGGGGACAGGGTCTCCTGGCCCCAGGGCCACAGCACAGGTCTTGAGGATTCTGAGGGCGTGGCGAGGCCTGCAGACATGGCCCCCACTGCCCATGCCATGCACCCTCCTAGCACCAAGTGCTGCCCAGGACAGGGCCGACTGGCCAGGGCTCGGGCTGCCTGCCATCCTCCCACCTCTTTGGGTCCCCAAGTCACAGAATCCCCCTGTCTCCCATAGAGGGGAAACAGGCTGCCCAGCAGCCTGGGACAGATCTGGGTCAAGGACCCTGGGTGCCCAGGCTCCTGAGCTATCTGCTGCTTCCAGAAATCCGAGGAAGGAGGGCTCCAGGCTGGCTGCTCGAGCAGGTGACGGAGGAAGGCACGCAGCTGGTGCTGGGGCCCGGCTATCCTCATTTCCATGGGGCAGTGGTGCCCTGTCCTGACCCGCATCACTGCTAGTTTGTTTTTCTTCTTTCCTGCCGTACTGAGCCCTGACGTACTGAACCCAAAGGTTTTCACACTGAGCTGCATCCTCAGCCTGGGCTTGAGCTTGTGATTCTCCTGCCTCAGCCTCTGAGAGTGTAGGGATAAAAGGTGTACGGCTCAGGCCTGACTATAGCCTGTTTCATGGGCAGCACAGGTGACAGGAGGACCTGTGTCCCAGGACAGGAGGTGGGAGCAGGCCCTGGTCCGGACCCTCCCTCCCCGGTGCAGGCTGTGGCTTGTGGATTTTGTCTGTTTGAGAAGAAATGCGTACTCTGGTGCTCATCTCCCCAGGGCAGGCCGCGAGGGAGTGAGCACCCTGTCCCTGGCACCGTTCGGGGTGGGCCACGGCACCCATGTGGTGTCGATAGAGGACAGGGGTCAGACAGGGCCAGTCCCTTCTGCGTCTCAGACTCCTCGTCCCACCTCCTTCACGCGCCTGCTCAGTGCAGTGATGAAAACCACAGCAGCCAGCGTTCAGGGAGCGCCTTCCGTGTGCTACGTCTCTTCACCACTCGCCGGCACCCTCCCCGGGCCGAGGAGCACAGCACTCTGGGTCCGCTGAGCCGGGTTCGAGCCTGGCCCGGGCCTCTTCCCACGTGACTCTGCAGATGTGGTGGGCCTGTGCGTAGCCAGCTCTGGCATTTTGATTGCCTTCATCACCATTGTCCTCGCTGCCCCTTTGCCTAGGAGCTTCCTAGTCCCGGTGTCACTCCCTGCCAACTTCGAGTGCGTGTTCAGGCCGCCCACAGCCCTCTGGACGTTGGGGCAAGACCCCACCCAGCCGGTCACCGGGAGCTTGTGGGCAGCCTGACGCCCAGGACCCTGGGCCCCAGCCTGGATGGGCCTCGCACAGTGCCCGGCCTGGTTTGGGGTCAGAGGTGACCGACTGGGCCTGGGAGCAGTTCTGACTCAGCCTCCCCAGAACAGGCCAGGATGGCATTGACACCAGGCCTGCCAACACCACCTGGAGGTGCTCCAGACACACTCCTCTGGCCCCCTACCCAGAGGAAGTGCTCCCCCACCCCCGACTCCCGTCTTTGCCCTCCCCCTGCCACCCCTAATGACCCGGAGTCCCCAGAGGCGGAGCACAGTGAGGTGGCCTAACCAGAGGCTGTTTGGGGACCTCTGCCGTGGGTCTGCTGTCACAGAGCTGCAGCCACCCTTTCCCAGGACTCTGGGCCCAGGCCTGGAGGGTGAGGCTGGTGGCTGGCTGGGCAGCCCAGCCACCTCCCATCCCCCTAATGGCAGGTTTGGGCACAGACAGAGCCGTGGCCGGGAGTGTGGGCGCCAGCCCCCTCCCCGCCTGCCAGGCGTGTGGTCCTGGCTGCGGACACGTGAACAGCCCTGGCTCTGTTCTCACAGCCGTGGGAGGCGGCTGTCACCGCGGCGGCTGGGAGCTGGAGGCGAGCCCAGAAGTGGAGGGGGGCCATTGCCCTGGGCACCAGGCCCAGCCAAGCCGCAGGTGCCAATGCCCGGGTGTGAGTGGAGGTCCCGCTGGGTGGGGCGGAGGTGGGGGCACAGAACACGGGAGCTGGGAAAGGCTGCATCTCAGGCCACACAGCTCGGTCTGCACAGCCTACATACATGCCACCGTTCCTGGGCCACAGGTCTTGTTTGGTTTCCGGGCTGGCCCTGCTGTTGAGCAGGCCGTGCACTGCACAACCTGAACTCGGGGCCAGCGCATCTGGCTGGAGCGGTGCCATGTGCAGTGGCTGGGGCCTTCCCACATTTTGACTTTTGGTTCTGGAATTTTGGTCACCTTTGATCGTGAGCCCAGAATGTTGGCGAGGTGCTGTGTGTCTGTGGGTGACAGGGTACCCCCGGTGGCCCTAGGTGGTGTGGGGGGCTGGGGCTGCAGGAAGCAGCTCTGTTCCTCAGAAGACAGAAGGACATCTGTGTGTCTCTCTGGGTGTGCCATGCAGAATGGCTGAGTGCCAGGCCTATAGCCCCATCGGCTCAGGTCTGCTCTGAGCTCTCCTCTGCCCCCTGGCCCTGCTGGCTGAGAATAAATTCCTAACTCAGGGACTGAGGTTTGGGCTTCTGGCCCCTCAGAGAACCTGGGGAAGAAAGACCAGTTGAAATGTCTTCCAGCTGTGTGACCTCAGGCCAGTTACCCAGGACCTCTGTGCCTCCTTTTCCTCATCAGGAGCAGAGATAACAATGGAGTGGTGCGTAGGATTGGGGGCGGATTGAATGACTCAGTCACAACTCAGGGTGGAGACCCCAGCTTTGTCCCTGTGACACGGAGGCCCTGGAGGGTGAGGGCTGGGCCGTGTCCCCTGTCCCCAGGGCAGCCAGCATGCAGCTCCCACTTCAGCCTTCCAGAGAGTCCCAATGTGGCCTGCCACCCAGCGCCCCTCGCCAGCCTGACTGCTTGGTGGTGCAGGGAAGCTGAGCTCTGGCGCTCAGCCCAGCTCTCATCCTTGTTCCTGTCCCCATCCCTGTCCCAGGAAGGGCGTCTGCTGGTCATCTGAGTGCTGAGAATGGTGACAGTGGCCCTGCCAGCTAGCGCCAGGGGCAGGCATGTCCATGCTGGCCAGGTTACAGGGCTCTGTGTCCTCCCAAAGCTGCCCGCAGGCCCTCTGGGGCAGGATATTGAGCTTCCCCGCCTGCCTCTTAGGGCCCGAGACATTTCCAGGCCATAGTGATGGGTGTAAGGTGACAGGGCTGAGGTGGCTCAGGGGTAGGGTGCTTGCCAGTGCTCAGAAGGCCATGGGTTCTGTCCCCAGTGCAGCACTACAATAAAGACGAGCCTGGCTGGGAAATGGTAACGTGGATGTCCTCGTGTCCTGAACCACGGCGGCAGTGGCGGTAGGGGCTCATCCTCAGAAGTCATCAAGGCCAGCAGGGTGGGCAGTGCCTACACCAGGGTAGGGTCATGCTGGGGCAGACCAGGAGGGCTTCCTGGAGATGGCGTCATGACCTGCAGGAGCCCAGATGTGCAGGAGGGTGGGCAAGGTCTTGGAGAAAGAGGGAGAGGGATCCAGGTGGGGGTGCCCAGGCCCCTGCATCCTCTAGCCGCTGGGCCACCTGCAGGTCCCCGAAGCCAAGGAGCTGCCGGTCAGGACAGGTGAGAGGGAGGTGGGCACTGCCCCCACTGCTGCCCTCTGTGCCCTGCTGTCAGCCGTCTGCGTCTGCACCAGTGATCCGTGTCATGCCAAAGACAGAAGGATGGGAAACACCGACCAGCACGAAGCTGACAGCAGGCTGCGTGTGGTGGCCGGGCCCAGTCAGACCTGACTGTGCTGTCGGGGGTCTGCGTGGACGCCCAGGTCCTCGGCCCAGGCCACACTGGCCTCCTCCATTTCTGTACCTGACTCAGGAATCCGTGAGCTGGCCAGTGACATCTTAGCAATGTGCAGTCATTGCTCCAGTGTCATACTTGCTGTCCATCTCCCGCTTTGCCACTGTGACCTGTGCCACCCTGCACACACCTGTGTGGTGTCCCGGGACCCCGCCTTCAGTTCTGAGTACATGGCTGCACATGGAAGCCACCACGTCATGCTGCTCTTTTAATTTTATTTAATTAAAACAGGCACAGCTCTTGCCAGGTATGGATTTCACACTCGCCGTATATCTGCGTGGTGGGCACTGTGGTCCTCATTTTACAAATGGAAACCAAGGCTGGAGTATCGCCTCCACCAAGATCTGAACCAGACAGCTGACCACATTGATTGGGTTGATAATGTGGTCGTGGTGGGCAGTTCAGGCCGGCCCTGGGGACAGTGCCCACTTCCTGGGGCAGCAGGGCCTGGACGCTGAGTATGTGTGAGGCTGGTGGGGTAATGTGTGTGGCCGCAGTCTGCTCAGAGCTCCGTGCCATTCCGAGCTGCGTGCAGGTGCCCGAGAGCAGGTCCAGGCCAGGATCGGGGGCAGTGTGGGCTCCCTGCGCTGGCTGCTCTGGTCTGCTGTGGTCTGTGAGCCCGGCTGTCACTGATCCGACCCCTGGCGGGAGTCAGGCTCTGATACATCCATCACGCAGCCCTGGCCCTGGCCCTGGCTGGCGGCTGCTCTGGGCAGTGCATTATTTATCTCCAGGCTGTGATGCGTGCCGAGTGGCTTATGGCCCATCTATGCTTCTGTCCCAGCGTTGTCTTGGTGATTGGGCCCTTCCCATACCCACAGCCAAGCATGGGGTAGGTAGGGACAGCACCTGTAGTCGCCAGGCCCCAGGGCAGGATCAAGCCCCACTGAAAATGCGCAGAGCCAAGGCTCCAGTCCCAGGGAGACGCAGAGGCCCCCAGCAGGCACGGAACCGGAAGGGCCAGCAGGGACCTGGGGGAGGTGGCCGCCCTGGCCTCCCCACAAGCAGGTGCCTGCCCTGGGCACTCGGGAGGCTGAACCCAGAGCCTGGCACTGGTGTGATCAGATAGGTTCAGCACCTTGCCGCGAGAATGGGACCAGGGCGGCCCCCCACCCCTCCTGGACCCCACACCAGCCTCTGAGCTTCCTTCCTGCTCTCAAGCCCTGGACACACACACGGGGCATCACACGGGTCCTCAGCACACAGACACATGGCTCCCGGCACATGGACACATGCCATACACACACATACCTGTGCCCTACACACACTGTGACACAGCCATGCACACAATAGACACCAGCCCACACCACACACTGGTACACACAGAGCTCCTGAGACACTCACACATGCACAGCACCTACACACAGATCCACACACAGCTCCGGCACAGGAGCACACTGTACCCATGCACACACACGGTACTCGTGCACACACGGAGTGTTTGTCACACACATACACAGTACACACACACACACAGTACTCGTGTGCACACACGGAGTGTTTGTCACACACATACACAGTACACACACACACACAGTACTCATGTGCACAGGGTACTTGTCACACACATACGCAGTACCCACGCACACACACAATGGTCATGTACACACACAGTACCCGTCACTCGAACACTGTGTGCTACTTACCACTCACAGTATTCATGCACATGTACATAGTACTCAGGAACACAGAGTACTCATGCCCATGAGTCAGTACTTATCACTCCACACAATACTCTTGCTGCACAGTCCGTCCCCCCCCCATGCCTGCTGAGACCCTGCTGAGCTCCAGCTGCCTAATTAAGCCAGGCCTCCTGCAGGGACAACCCTGCTAGAGGAGCCAGGGACCAGCAGGTCCCCAGGATGGGCTCTGCAGGCAGCCAAGGAGGTGGAGACCCTCCAGCTTAGGCCTATAGACCTGGCTGGAGGGGTTGGGCAGGCAGGCTTGCTGGCTCCCCAACTGGGAGACAAGCAGAGTGCTTTGACCACCACCCCTGCTCCTCCCACAGAATGTTGCCCTGGGGCAGTGTGATCTTGGCAGCTGTTTGGGCCAGTGCCTTCCAGAGTTGTGGGGTGAGGATGGGGCCATGTGGCCTTGTCAGGCTGCCTGGAGCCCTGCTGCTGCATTGTGCCCCCGCCCATGCCCACATGGGAAGTCCTGGCCTGGCTGCTCCTCAAGGTCTGTGGGGTGAGGCTGAGGTGGAACCCGGAGGGGGTGACCAAAGTCCCGCGCCAGGCAGGTGCCATGGCCCCCAGGGTCACCCGCGGTGACGGATGGTAATGAGACCCAGGGACTCTGATAGAGTCCATTTTTCACCTGCACTGCTCTGGCCTCCCCGCACCGGAGAGGCAGCCAGTAATCCATCCTCGGCCCTTCACGGCTGCACGGTAATGGGGTCATAGATCACTCCCTCGCGGAGCCGGCGGACAGGGAGCAGAGCATTAAGGATGACTGCGGGTGACCCTGGCCAGGACGGCCCAGCTCCACAGGGCCGCCACAGCCCTGGACTTGAGTGGAGGTCTTCAGGCTGCTCAGCCCTGCGGGAGAGGGTCATCCCTGGGTGCATCCCAAATAGGTGGCACCATGTGTGCCCGGTCAGTGTGGAGAGGACCTTCGCTCAGGAGCCACCCCACAGACCCTGTGTAAACAACCCCACAGACCCCTGCCCACCTTCGGCTCAGCAGTGTGGCTGAGCAGGCTGGACGTGGCCCAGACAGGGCAGCAGATGCCCCAGGCCCCCAGGAACAGGACCGTGTCTGGCATCTGTCCTTCCTCATCTGGTGGTCCGGAGTGTGGGTCCGTGTGACCTTCAGAGATACTTGTCCTCTCCGAGCCCCTCTCCTTGGCCTGTAAGTGGTTGTAGCCAGCACAGGAGCCCGCAGGAAGGACCGAGCGCACAGAGGTGCCCAGCAGGGTGCTTGGGAACCATGTGGAGAAACCAGGAGCAAGGCCAGGACATCCCTGCCTCTGTCACAGCTGTGTCCTCTCGGTGGCGCTTCTGCCTCAGACCCCGTGACATGAAGAGGGTGAATGAGCCCCCCACCTTGCTTCCCAGAATTCGCCTTCCTGCCCGTCACCCCACATACCCTGCGGCATCACCCCACACTTCCTTCTCACGTGGTCCTCCTCAGTGCTGGGCACTCACTGTCCCCCTGCCTGGGGTGCTTCCTCCAGACCCCCGAGCGGCCTACACCGCCCTGCCCTCTGGCCTGGGTACAGCGTCACATCCTGGGTCTCCCATCCGATCTCACCCTCCTCCATGAAATCTCTCTCGTAGTCACCTCTGATCACCAGATCACCTTGTTCCTTGACTTCTTCTCTTTTCTACTCTCACCCTTGGCCAAGCAAAACCCTCCAAGAACTCGTGTGTCACTGTGTCCATCGTGCATCTCAGAGCACAGTGCCCGGCATATAGTAGGTGCCTGACAGGTAGGTAGGTGCGAGGCTGCAAGGACAGTGAAGGAGAAAGGGCATTGTTGGGGGGTGGGAAGCAGGGAGGAACAGAAGAAAGGAGGGAAGGAAGGGTGAGCTTGGGTGGTGGCACAGGCTGGCAGGGCCGGGTGGCCTGGGCCCTGCTCCACCCCCTCCCTGGCCCAGCTCTGCCCACTGAGGGCAGTGGAGGTGGCTATGGCTGAGTTGGGCTGAGAGGACTCGGTGGTTAAAGGGTTACCTCCAGGCAGGGTCACACCTCTCCTTCCTCACAAGGCAGGGAATCGGAAAGGCACCTGAGGCCTTGAGGTCTCCCGCCAGGTGCTGTGAGTGAGGCCTGGCGTCCTCTGGAGCCCCTGGCTGGGTACAGCTTGTTAAGATGCTACTTGGGCATGCCAGGGTGGGGAGTGTGCAGGCAGCTTGGCATCTCTGCACGTAGGCGGGGCCATCCTGGATGTCCTGGGCTCCTCTGGGAGCCCATCTCTGCTCCTCCTCCACCCTCCCGGGCATTGTCTATCCCTGGAGACCGTGTGTGGGAAGTCCCTGCTCCCCCAACAGCTGAGCCTCCTAGGGCTTCTCTTGGCTATAAATAGAATAATGCTGGCAAATTCTCGTGGCTGCACCTCTTCCGACCCATTGGATCCTCACTGCCCAACAGGGGAAGGGCTGTGACTGCTCACTCTGTCCAGGGTGCAAACTGCAGCCCGAGATGGGCATCACCTGCAAGTGGCCCTGTGGCAGGGTGGCCCAGGCTCCAGCTCTGCAAGCATCCAGGTTCTCCCAGGACCGGGCGAGTCAGGCTCTGCCCCACTTTACCCAAGGAAAACTGAGGCACTGCTGAAGCCTGAGAAGGGACAGACAGAGCAGAAAGTGCTGGCAGCAATGCTTAGTGCCCCTGACACCCATAGGCCAGGCCTGGGAAGCACGCGGTCCTCGTGTCCTTCCTCGTCCCCAGGACCTGGGATGGCAGCTGGAATGCAGTTGGTGTTCAGTAAACACGAGCCGCTACTTTGCTGTGCAGACAGGGATGGGCCAGGGCCTGCGGAGGACAGTGGGTCACTTGTACAGCAGTGTGACATGTTAGGGTCAAGCCGTGGTCCGTGACTTGCTGGAAGATGTTGCAGAACAAAGAAGGTGTCTGCTTTTGTATCTGCTCGTGTTTCATCTATTCTGCGGCCTCTCTGGCTTCCCTGCCCTGGATTTGTAGTGCGCTTGAGCTGGGCCGAGGGCTGACGCCAGTGCCCCGAGTGGCCTGTCCCCCCCGTCCCCTCCCGCCGCCCAGGGTGCCTGGCCCCTGCCAGCCATGGCAGCTGCTCTTCCAGCTGTGCGGCCTCCTGAATAAAGGTTTCTGCAGTGCGAATGCTGTGACATTACACCGTGCAGTGGAGCTCTGGAGATGCGGGATGCCAGCAGCGTGACGACTGGGCTGGCTGGCCATGGGACTTGACGGCCGAGCACTCAGTCACAGCGCCCGGGAGCCGAGCCCCAGGTGCCGGGCTCCCTGGCTGGTCAGCGTGGCTGCCGACGGCTCCCGGGTCCCACGCAGGCAGCGGGCGCTGCAGCCAGGGCAGATGGGGACAAATGAGAGCACAGTCGCCATCCACCACGTGGCCTGTCACCTCTGAGTACTGTGTGGAAAGTGCTGGGCTAGCGATGGTTCCACACAGCGCCCCGCGGAATGGGCAGTCCTCTCCCTCCTGGCCTTTCAGAAAACTGAGGCATGCCTGGGGGGGGTTCTGGGGACTGCTGTGCCCCGGTGCCCATGCTGGGGCCTCTGCGTCAGGCCCTGGAGCTCAGGGGTCGTGGGTGGGCCGGACAGCTGTGGCCACAGCACTGGGCCACACGCGGCCATCTCATCCTTGTCCAAGTCCCCTGGTGCGGACACCAGTCCCACACCCACGGAACTTGTTCATTTATTCTTTTAATCTGAAAATATCTTTATTTCAGTTTCGTTTCTGTGAGTCTTTTCTGAACGTAGAATCTTGGACTGATGGGGCTTTTAGTTTTAGCCCCTCCCTGTTTTATCTTTCTTTCTTTAAATTTTATTTTTATGAGTGAGTGTTTGTAGTGCATGACGGTTACACCATCAGAGGTCGCTGGTGAGCACATGTCACGTGTCTTAACGCTTCTCGCCCGCTCTAAACTCGACCCTCTTGCCCTCAGTCCCTGTTCTGGATCCGACCAACAGGAGCACAAGAGCAGGATGCCAGTGTCCCCTCCTCAGCAGGCCCTGGACCCCTTACTCAACCATGTCCCTGCCATGCCTACTGGGGGCAGCTGTGACCTCAGCGGCAGGAGCCACTCCCCATCCCCCGTCTTCTGGGATGCTTTCGCTAGGCTTGCTCAGCATGGGCCCCCGACTTCTGGGGACCCCGCACATGCAGTCTTGCATCTGGTCCTGGTCTTGGGTGGCCAGCATCCAGGTCAGGGGCCCAGCAGGCAGGCACCTTTCAGGGAGTGTCCCGTGTAATATTGGGGATGTACTTTTTTGTGGTTCAAGGGATTCAACCCAGAGTCTTCATACTGAGCTACATCCCCACCAACCCCGCCCCTTTTTTGAGATAGTCTGTCTAAATTTCCTGGGCTGGGTTGGAATTTGGGATCCTCCTGCCTCAGCCTGCCAGAGTACTGGGATTACAGGCTTGTTTTTGTTTTGTTTTGTTTTGTTTTTGTTTTTGTTTGCCTTGCTGTCGATGGAATCCCCCAACTGAGCCATGCCCCAGCCCTGCCTCTCTTATTGACTCCATGGCAGTTGAGCAAGCTGCGAGGGTCTTTTCAGTCTAGTTTTTCAAACAGCAACCTCTCCCTGACTGAGAAGGTCTGGAACCTTCTGGAACCGCCTGGAGTATTTTGTCTCATGACTCTATGTGATCCAGTCTGCAAGATGAGGGACCCACATCTGCGTGGTTGCAGGGCTCTGGTCTCTTTCTAGGATCCCGTCTACAGTCCCTCCCTCCCTGGCCCTCTCTGCCGCCCAGCCTGCTGTGTGGCTCCTTCTCACCCTGCGGGCAGGGGCCCTGCTCACCACCAGAGGGCAGCAGGGGCCTGGCTGCCTGCCACCTGCAGCCTGGTGCAGCCCGTGACTGGCATCCAGCTGCCTCTGGAGCTCTTGCTGGTGGGTGTCCTGCACCCCTCCTGGACCGGCATGGCATTTCTCCCAGGTGGAGGCATGGTCACCTTGGGCAGAACTCCCCCGCCCCCGGCAGCCACTGTTCTGGTCCTGGGGACAGTGCTGGCAGCAGGCACTGGGTCTCGGGCACCAGGTGTCCAGGATGAAGCAGAAACATCTGGCGGGGAGGCGGGGGCTGTGGCGGGATCAGCCCAGGCGGCAGCAAGGGAACAAGGAAGGGAGGGAGGTCAGGGCCCAGAAATTAAATGTTCATAAATGCAGCCCGCTGCTCTCGAAGTAGGGCAAAGCCATTAGCGCTCATTAAAGTTTAATACCTGTCGGGGCCGTGCCCGCGGACGCCGCTCTAATTTGATGGGTGTAGAGGGAGAATTCTCCACAGTGGAGGGGCCAGGGGCTGGGAGCTGCGGAGCCCGTGCCCTGGTGGGCCGTGAGGCAGCAAGTTGGGGACCCTCTGCGGTCAAGGGGTGCCCTCCTGTCTGTTACCACATCCCTAGAGCGCCCCCTTTCCTGCCATGGAACCAACTGTCCCCTCCTGTTCCTGCTTCCTCCAGAGCACCAGCTCCTGGGCCCCTCCTAGCAGCCTCCAGTGGCCTAGGGGCTCTGGACTCAGCAGCCCAGGCTGAGTGGCAGAGAGGCCCTGAGGCTCCACAGGGTGACTGGGGCATCCCGGAGGGCCTCCTGGAGGAAGCAGTACCTAAGCTGGGAATGTGGCCCGGGAGTGTCTGTGGAGGGGGGTGAGCAGGTGCAGAGGGCAGGGGCTGGGACACCTGGCAGAGGGAGTGGACGGGGCAAGCTAGTTGAGGGTTTGGATGTGGCCCTGAGGACCCAACAGGCAGCTGAAACCACCCCACGCCCACAGAGTCCCAGCCCAGGCTGCTGGGGCTGCAGGGAGGAAGAGGCTAAGGAGACAGGGACGCTGCCGTGGCCAGGAGCTATGGGGTCTCTCATTCTGCAGGTGGGCAAACTGAGGTAGGGTTGCCAGGGCTGCAGCAAGAACATGAGGGGTGTCTCAGTGCCTACAGGCCTGGCCAGCCCCAGCTGGCTGGCACCATGCCAGTCCTCACCATGCAGGCAGGCCTCCCCTCTCGCCAGGCTCCTGAAAAACCCTTCTCATCTTCTGACTCACCCATAATAAAGGCCCCGCCATCTGCTGCCTCCGCCCTGCCCACCCACCACAGCTCTAAGCCGCCCGCCACTTCCTCCCGGCCTTGCTGCCTTCCCAGCCTGGCACGGGGCAGAGCCGGCCCAAGTGGATCCAGAGAGCAGGGGCAGTGTGGGGAGGCCTGGCTGCCTAGTGGTCCCACACTAGACCCTGAGCCCAGCAGAGGCCTGGAGCACTGGTGACCATGTCCCCTATGTCCTCCAAACTCCCAGTCACGGGTTGGGGTCTCCCTCCCTTCCACCCTTGTCTCCCACCCCTGGACCTTCTCTCTGACCTTAGCAAGTTGTGGAGAGTGTCCCCGGCCCAGGCACTGTCCAGTGTCTGTCCTCATTCTGGCCTGTGGTCCATGTTGGAAAGATGGGGTGCATGCACAGCCCCTTTGTGGGGCTTAGGCGCTGGGTGCGGGGATGGGCTGTGAATTGCGTTTCGAGAGACCGAGCTGCTGGACCTAGGCCCTACATGGACAGGGCCCTGTCCCAGCCAAGAGGAGACCCCACCATCTCCCTCTGCACCCCAAACCCTCAGGGGTCAGGTTGAACACTCAGGCTGCCGCAGGGAATGGCCCGGTGGGGACTGAGCCAGGGTTGGGTGAGGGTGGCATCAAGGCAGGGCACATCTGGGGGTTGTACCTGCCAGGAGAAGGATCTCGATTCCCATCTGTGCACCAGGTGTAGCTGCGCAAGGCTTGGGAAGGTGACGGACCAGAGAGAAGCGAAGGTGGAAAGATGGGGAGAGACAGGCTGAGGGGCACATGGATCAGCAGGGAGCGGAGCTGAGGCAGGCACCCTCCTCCCGCTGGGCAGGAGGGCAGAAGCGAGGGGCACCAGGCAGGCGAGGAGGCAGCCAGCGCTCCGGGTGCCCCTCATCTGGCCTGTCCTCTCTGGGGTGTTAACAGCAGCTCAGAGAGGCAGCGCTGGCCCCAGGGCCGCATGGCAGGGCTCCCCGCAAACAGCACAGATCTCCATATTCCTCCCACCAGGGATGCATCCCTGAGGGCAGGCACGGTGCGTGATGCCGGCATCCCCTTGTACTGTTCCACTCAGAGCACGCTGTCCCCAGTGGCTGGGCCCATCAGGGAGCTGACTCTAGAGACAGAGCCCTTCCTGGCTCCTCACTGTCACATGCAGTCCACGAGGCTCAAAGTCACCTTCCAGCAGGGCCCTCAGCATCTGACTCAGCCCCAGGCTGACCTGGAGCCTCGAGGCCGTCAGCAAGAGGCCCCACCTGCTGCCCAGTGGCCATCTGGCCCCTCTCAAGGACGCTGTCAGCTTCACACCTGGCCCACATTATGCGAGCTTCTCCAGGGACCTGGTGGCCTTGGGCTCTGGGCCTGAGAGAACAGGGAAGGGGGCCCCTCCCTCTCCACCTCCTGGAGATCTGGGCTTCATTTCTCCCCCTGGGATCCCCTCTTCTGAGGAACAGAAGATTGTGTGTCCGGACCACTCTGGGGGCGCCTTTACACCAAGTCCCCAGGCCTAAATCCACAGTGAATCCCTAGCCCGAGGAGGCCTATCTTGGACCTGGGGTGTCCTCAGAGGTCCCAGGAGACTCAGGCACCACACAGAGAATTACTGTGTGATCCAGGACCTCAGTTTCTCCAGCTGTGAAATGGGGGTGCTGTGGTTTGGACATGGCTTGAGTGTCCCCCGAGTCCCTATGTCTCCTTTAATCCCCACCATGAGGTGTTGAGAGGTGGAAGCTTAATCTGAGGGCAGGGCCTTTGGGAGCGAATAGAGCTAGACCCAGTTGTCGGGGTGGAGCCCCACGGTGGAACCCCAGGGGATTTATAAAGAGGGACCAGAAGACGCACACCGTCTCTCACCACGTGACACCCTGCCCCATCTCAGGACTCTGCTGCCACAAAGGCTGCCTCCACACGCAAGTCCTGAGCCTCCATAGCTGCGAGCTAAGTAAACCTCTTTTCTTTATAAAGCACCCAGCTTTGGATATTTGGTTATGGTAGCAAGACACTAACAGGGGGGCACAGGCCAGGACTGAGGGGCCCATTTCAGACCCCCGGTGGTGCTGGCACTGAGGGCAAAGCTCCCCTCCACATCAGTCCCATGTTCTTGGTGGGTAGGAAATGTGCCTTCTTGTTCGCCTGGTCCAGCAAAGCCTGCGTGCACGTACATGTGTAGGTACGTGTGCATGTGACTGTGTATGGCTGTGTGTGGAGTGTGCATACCAAGGTGTGAGTGTGCTCATGTGGGTAGTGTGTAAGCATGTGTGTGACTGTGTTTGCTGGAGCTCGGGCCCAAGTGTGTCACATGTGGGTGCATGCACACATGTAGTGTTGCTCTCTGGCGTGTGTCGTGTGTGTGGTGCTGCCAGGAGCCACGCTGCCCTGCCCCTCGTCTGCAGCCCTGCGGGGTCCCCAGCACGTGCCCCTGCAGCTGCCTGAGCAGAGCTGGGCGCCCAGGTCTCGGTCCACGGAGCTGCAGGCTCCCAGAGTCATGCATTGAAATGCCCAGCGTGCGCTCCAGAGAGTCTAAGAACACAGTGGAAGACAGAAACACCCACACGGCTGCACCTAGACTGAAGTACACCCTCTGGCCCCTGATAAGCCTCCTGCCTCAGTGGCCTTGCCTGTAAAGTGGGCGGCAGCGGCACCGAGCTCCCCTCCTGAGCTGCTCATTGAGCACCTGCTGCATGCCTGGCCCCGCCCCGGGCACAGGGACAGGCAGCCGGGAGAGGCGCCTGCACAGGGACCTGTGTGTGGGCACAGTGATGGAGGGGCATTCGCAGCTTTGCCCTCGCACACAGATCCCGGCCTTCCCTCCCTGCTGGGCCCCACCATCTGCAGAGATGAGGCATCAAGGGCGTGCGTGCACACATATGTATGTGCATGTCTGTTTCTATAATACGTTTGCGTGTGTCAATGTGTATGATGGTGTGTTTGTGGTTGTAGGTGTATGTGTGTGACTGTGCAACTGTGTTGTGTCTTTGTGTATGGGTTGTATGTGTGTACCTGTGTGTGTGATTGTGTATCCATGTCTGTGTGTGTCTGTGATTGTGTGTGATTTCTTGTATCTGTGTGTAGAATGTTTCCATATGTGTCTTGTGTATGTAGTGTCTGTATGTGATTATGTGCATCTATTTGTGTGTGACTCTGTGTGTGTGTCCGTGTGTCTATGTCTCTGTGGTCTTCTGTGAACGATTGTGTGTGTGTGTGTGTGACTATTTATCTGTGTGTGTCTGTGCCTAGAAGTGGCAGGGATGCGCTGTTGCCCATGCACACCTGTGTGTTCAAGGCCTCCAGCCCGTTGTGTGGGGACCCATCCTTGCAGTGCCCTGGAGACCAGCCACACACTCCTGGAAGCTGTGCCAGAAGCTGGGGTTCTGGGGCGGGGTGGGGGCCTGGAGCCGGGGCTTCTGTGGCCCCTGGGCGTGGGCACGGTCGCAGGAATGTGGGGACACCCTCGTAGTGGGAGGGCTGAGGCTGGCCATGCATTATTCACCACACTGATCTCACATTATTCTCCCTGATACTTTTACAACCTGTCAGTAAATAAAAAGATTCTACATTATTTATAGAAATAGAGCAGACTGGCCGGGAGGATTGAGGACGCTGTTATTAGGGAGGACTCAGCCCCACTGAGCCAGCGGGGTGGGAGGGAGGCTGCGGCCCACCCGCAGACCTGGGGGTTTTGGCTGCTGACCCAGGGCCCACGGTTGCCTCCCCAGAGGCAGGTGCCGGGGACCAAGCTGCTCAGGGTGTGGTGGGCAGGGCTGGGCGAGGACCTCTGTGCCCAGACACAGGGCGCCTGGTTAGGGCTGTTAGCGGGCCTGGGTGAGCAGCCGAGCTGTTGGTGCCCTTAGTGGCCATGCAGATGGGGGGTCCCGAGTGAGAACTGGGAAGCTGGTGAGGCCTCACTAAGCACCGACTGTCACACGGGCCTGGTGCAGGTGACAGCCAACGCAGGCCCAGCTGCTCTCGGGGGAGACCAAGGGCTTTTTTCTCAATCTGAGTTCCACCCATCCTGTATGAGGACGTTTCCATTCTTCCCATGTTGACTACAGTGTAGGGGTAATTAGCAAGAACACGTATAAGGCCAACGACCCCCTGTAACCAGGCACTTCCAGGGGACTCTAGGGCCTGTGTCCCTCAACCCAGAGCCCAGGAATAGGAGGGGCTGGGCTGTTGTTCACAAGCCTTCTGGTTCCCAGGTTCCAGACCCATCGGCCTGCAGAGGGTAGCACCCCACACCCTTGTCTGTTAGCTGGCTTCTGTTTTTTTTTTTTTTTTTTTTTTTTTTTTTTTTTTTTTTTTTTGTTAGCTGGCTTCTGGCACTGGTGTTGACTCAATTAAGAGGAGCTGTCTGCGCCCAGGAGCTATCTGCTGCCCCGGTCAGCAGCCAAAGCCCCCAGGTCTGCGGGTGGGCCGCAGCCTCCCTCCCACCCCGCTGGCTCAGTGGGGCTGAGTCCTCCCTAATAACAGCGTCCTCAATCCTCCCGGCCAGTCTGCTGGTGGGGGCATGCTGGTGGGGACATGGGGACAGTCTGGCGCCAGGGCTGTGGAGTCCTCTGAAGTGGACCTGAAGACCCTAAGGAGGGCTGAGGAGACCCTGGGATGGGGCCAATTGCCGAGCATGGGCAACAGCTGCCCTGCTGGTGCCCCCACACTTCCTGCCCCGTGGCCTGTGTGGTTGGGTTCCCTATTCTGAGCCCCTCCCAGCTGTGACTAAATTATGGGGAGGGGCCCACTTGCCAACCTACTGGAGTGGTTGATGGCAGGATGCACCGCTTGGTGCCCGCGGAGCTGAGGCTGTGTCCCTGCCAGCTGTGGGCTGAAGCTTTGCTCCTTGTGACGTGGCCCACTCAGGTGGCAGCTCATGGTTGCCAACTTCTGTACCAGGCAGATTCCAGACAGCTGGCCAGATAGAGGCCACCACCTGTGACCTAGCGCCCAGGTGGCCACCCATCATCAAGACAGGTCACTAGCCTTGCCATGCCCGAGGGGGTGGTGGTTCAGAGCTGTGAGGACCAGGAGGTGGGCCATGTCACAGCTGCCCGACACCCACTCTTGTGAAAACAGAGCGTCCCTTGGTCAGCAAAGTGTGCGTGTTAATGAGTGTCCCCAGGACTCTTCCAGGGAGGGGAAGAATGAGCAGTGTTTCTGCGGAATTCACCCGGGAAGCAGAAGGCTCAGGGGCCCTTAGTGAGGAGGCGTGTCGGGTCTCAGTCTCAGGTGAGGACTGGCTTCCATGGGCCCCACAGGAGGGATTCAGAGGCTGGCCACACTGGGTCCCTGTCCACTGTGTGGACAGCCACCCCAAGATGGTCCTGGACGGAGGTGGGCAAGACCCCCAGTGTCACCAGAGGAGCACTCCCCAGCCTTGGACGGCCACCGTCACGTCCACCTGGACATGCAGGGACCAAGGCCCTGACCCAGCCTCCCACGCCCAGATCCAGGCCCTGACTGGGCTCTGCTGATGGCGGAAGGTGATTGGGCTGCTCTGGAGTGCTGGTGGGGCCTGGGCAGCCAGAGGCAGGACGGACCTGTCTCCAGGCAGGGTTCGCAGAGGCAGCTGGCACGGAGCGGTCCCCTTCCTGGTGGCTCCTTGCGAGCTGCCCATCCGCAGGCGAGAGAAGGGTGTTCAGCAGTGACTTCCACACACTAAACCCTTCAGAACCCAGGCTCTGCTTTTGGGTCCTGGGGCTGCTGTGACAAAGAACCTCAGACAGAAATGTGTCCTGTGGCCTAGAATCCAGAAGCCTCAGATTGAGATGCATCCAGGCCACGCTGACCTGCGTGCCAGGGAGGCCCCTCCTGCATCTCCAGCTCCTGCTGGCCCTGGGCATGTGGCCATGTCATGCTCATTCTCAAAGGAGCATCTTTAGCAGTGGCCTGTGGCTGTGTGCCTTCTTAGAAGGACCCCTGCAGGACCCAGGACGGCCCCCAGCTCAGACGCTCGGTCACGCCATCACCCCCACCTCACTACGGAAGGGCACACTCACAGGTTCTGGGACCAGGATGGGGCTGCTGTTCAGCCCGCGCTAGGCCCCACGTGTGCGCTGTGTCCCCAGGCGCGGTGCCTGTGCAGCCCCAGGTTACAGAGCGGAGCCTCTGGCCTGCGTGTGACCCCCCCCCCCCGGTGCTGTGCAGGAGGCCTGGCTTCTGGGACCTTCCATGGGACCAGCAGAGGGACTGCGGCCGGCCCAGCCACTGCTTGTTCCTGGCCACCCTAGACCCAGAGAGGCCTTTTCCTCTCAAAGCCCACATGTGTATGTGCCTGTGTGCATGTGCGTGTGCGTTTGTTTGTGTGTATAAACCCAGAGAAGCGCAGTGCCCCCAGCAGAAGCCCGGGGCGAGGCCCAGCAGGAGGCCAGCGGGGGGCACAGCACTAGCTCTTGAGCCGGCTGGGGTATGGGGAGCGTGGTTTCCAGGAGTGTGGCAAGGTGGGAGATCAGCGCTCTGTGGGCTTCACCCGCCGGGCAGGCAGGTATCCTATGTGCCAGGATGCGGAGCTCCTGAGGCATCGCCGGACGTGGGGGTGCACACCTCTCATCCCAGCACTCTGGGAGGCTGAGGCAGGAGAATCACAAGTTCCAGCCCAGGCTGGGCGATTTAGTGACTTAGTGAGACACTGTCTTAAAAAAAAAAAGAAAAAATTTTAAAAAGAAAAAGAAACATTCCCATGACGTGCAGAGAATGTCACTGTCTTCCCCACAGTGGTTCCGGAGGTTCAGGCCATCCATCCTCCAGTGGAGTGTGACACTCCAACTATAATTGACATCTCTCATATCCGGGGACAGCGGGACTGGTGGTGGCTCTTGGGTCCTTGCGTGGTAGGGCTGTTTCCAGCACACACCTCCCAAATCATGCATGTCTGTGTGGCTTGATCCCCATGGCCCTGCCCCAGAAGCCTCTTCACACTGCCCCGAGGAAACAACTCCAACAGCAAGACCAGAGGGTCCCCTCAAGGCCCCCAGCAGCCCCGAGCCTGGCACACACCGGAGGTCACTGTTCTCCGAGGCCCAGGGCCAAGCGCAGGCCAGGGCAGGCGCCACACATCCCAGCGGGGAGGCCAGAAGTGTCCCCGAGCCAGGAGCGCCAGAACCGCGGCGGCTGGCGGGCACCTGGCGCAGTGGGCATCCTCGGGCCCCTGGGGCCACCGCTCACCTGGGACCCAGGCCGGGGGACAATGTCGCTGCCCCCCGCGGTCTTGGCTCCCAGCTGTGAGACAGGCACACAGGAAGTCGTGGATTGGACAGGCGAGATGCAGCAAGGCCAACTTGTGTTTGTGCGCCTCTGTGGGTCTCTCTTCTGAGGGGGGCTGTCCCTGTGTCTGCGCAGGACTGAGAAGAGAAAGAGCGAAATGCATTTTGTGTGTATGGAAGGGACACGGGAGTGAACCCAGGGCCTTCACACCGAGCTCCATCCCCAGCCCTTTTTATATTTTTCATTTTGAGCAGGGCCTTGCTAAGTTGGGCTCAAACTTGCCATCCTCCTGCCTCAGCCTCCCGGAGTGCTGGGATGACAGGTGTGGGCCATGACAGTCGGCTTAAGTGCACTATCAATGACCAGTGAGTGAACAAATGAGGATGTCACCAGCCAACCGCAGCAGGTTCCAGGTGCGGAGCGTGTCCTGCTGTGTAACAGGTTCTCTGCCCCCGCTGAGACACATTGCCACCCATGGGCCCCGGCCCTGAGCTGCCCGCACTGACTGAGCGTGGGCCCCAGTCACCTCCGAGGGACGATCCTTCCCTCAGAGTGGCTGAGCAGGGCGGGCAGGAGGGGCGCAGCCTGGTGGCCTCCAGATCCCTGCGCTTGTCCCCTGTCCTGAGGGTGCTTGCTAGCAGCCTGGCGGTGACAGTTTTATTGGCTGGTGGGCCTGCTGGAAGGATGGCAGGCTATTTACAGTGTGGAGGCCGCGGCTCCGCACAGAGACAGTTAACATAAATTCACGTGATGGATCCGTTATCACTCCATTGAACTTGTGGCGGACCCATCGAAGGCCGGGCAATAACACAGTGTTTCCTGGGCCTGCACAGCCCTGGGATACATTAAAGACGTTTTATTTATGGCCGGCCATCGCGGCACTGTGGGCAGCAGAATGCAGCTTCTGCAAGTATCGTCTAATTTTATGATGAGCATTAAAGCTGGGCCTGTAATTTGCACCTTTTTATTCATTAGACAGTGGTGCAGCCATAAGTCAAAAAGGCCCAGGGATTTAGATGCGGATCCAGAAGATAAACTATTGACAAGCCAGATGTATTTTTACATTAGAGCGCCTTTACAATAGTTTATGTGGAGAGTGGAATATAAATTGCGTTATTAAATATGAACCGTGCTTGGAACGGGGCTCGCTGGCGAGCTGGAGGGAGGGGGCTCGGGTGGGAGCCAGCAGGGACCGCCCCGTCTCTCAAGGTTGAATGTGGGGTTCTCTTGAGCCCATGGCAGGGGCTGGGGTTCACGCTGGTCCCCTCTGGCCAGGCAAGGTCTGGGACCCCTGGAGCTTGGGGTGGGGGTGGTGGTCGTGGGAGGCTGCTGGCCACCCCCAGACTCCTGCAGGAATCCCAGAGCCTCCACTGCACCCACATCCAGTGTCGCTGGCTCCTTGGTCCCAGGCCAACTCACAGGCCAAGAATTTCATGTTACAGGAGCCTGTCCTGCCTCAGCCTGAGATGTGCGGGTCATACCACCCTTGGTGGCAGGGAGCCCTGTGCCCTGTAGGGTGTTGAGCACCATCCCTGGTCTCCACCTTTTAGTGCCTGTAGCTCCCCCTTTCTGTGACAACCAAAGGGTCAAACTAAACGATGCCATTGGCCATGAGTGGCCCCAGACGGCCCTGGCTGACCCACTGAGGTCTCCTATGGGCATACTGGACTTAGCGTGAGAAGCCTTGAGTTTACATCGCTGTCCAGCTGCTTGCTACCCCTCTGACCTTGGCTTTTTGGCTTCTGTGTCCTCACCTGCAACATGGATGTAGTCAGGGTAGAAGATTGCCAGCTCCCTTGGCTCTCGCCACTGATGGTTCTGGATGTGCTGGCACATGTGCACAGGAAAGCTGCACAGATCCAGCCTTCACTGCTGCCTCCACAGCGTCTCCCAGAGGGTTTGCTGTCCCAGACTGCTTCAGCAGTCAAATGTTCAGTGACATTTCTAGGCGGGGAGGCTGGCCTCCAGCCCCAGTGGAAACCGACAGGTCTATGGGTCATGGATACTCCTGTCTCCAACAAGGCTAGACGGGAGGTCCCCAGGCTCCAGGAGGAGCTTCAACACCCCAGAAAGTGTGTTGAATCCCAGATGGCTGGCTCTGTCCTCCTGTTTCCGATTAGAGTGCTGGGACTGCAGGTACTGTGTCCCAAGACACTGGGCCTCGAGAACCACCGGGTAGACATGTGACGGGGCAGCTCCGGGAGGCTGAACTAGTCTGTGATGGAGCACAGGCTGGAGCTCCAGGGCAATCCCAGGGCGCTCTTTGGCTACTGGCTCCCTCAGGCACAGTGCCCTCCTGACCTCTGCGCTGGGCCCTCATCTCCCTCCCCTGCCCATCCTATCAACTAGAGCATAAGCCCTTCCTCCAGGAGGCCCCTGCTCCAGGAAGCTCCGTGCTCCAGGAGGCCCCCTCCACCTGCCCAGACCCCACCCAGTTGCCCGCAGAGGTCAGGCAGGCACTCGGGGATGTGGTCCCAAGCCAAGGAGAGAGGCCCAGCTCCCCCTGCTCCCAACCCAGGCCCCGGCGACAGCTCCTGGACCAGGCTGGCGGCTTGGGCAGAGAATCTGGAGCTCGGTGCTGGCAGGATTTGCTGGCAGAGCGGAGGTGGGACAGAGAGAGGGGACTTCCGAGCTCTCCAAGCATGTGGGAGGCTCGTGGTGGCGCCAGGAGGAGCGGCTGGGGCGGGTGGGAGCCAGCGACACCCCGGGCGGGATCCAGCTGGCACCTGTACCTGAGTCTGCAGCCTGCGCGCCGCGTCCTCGGTGCAGATGGCGAGGAGGTGGGGGGCGGGGGACACTTGGGAGTGAGTGGTGTCCTCCATCCAGGCACAGCCTGGGACGCTGGCAGGGGGCCGCCCTGGTCCCTGCGGGGACAGCAGTGGGCACTCAGCTGCCCACAGGAAAGGCTCCCATCTGAGGGGCAAGGGTTTAGACTGCCTTAGCTTTCTAAACTGGAGGTGAGGAGGCCGCTGGGGGCTCTGCAGGGATGTGACACATCATCTGCTTCTGGCCCTCTAGAGTGGGACCAACAGTCATCAGGTCAGGGGTCAACTTGCAGCCAAGGGCCAGGGATGCTGAGCCGGCCCAGCTGCATCCCTGCTCAGAGTCGCAGGAGTCTGACGGTGGCCTCGATGGAGACTGCACAGTGTGCTTGCAGCGATGGGGACAGGTGTGGGAGGAAGGCCGAAGGGTGGCAAGCCAGCCTGTCCAAAACCAGGGCAGTCTTCTCGGCAGCAAAGGTGCCCGGCTGGGCTTTGGGGGCAGAGGGAGTGCTCTGCATGGACACCAGGAGGGGCCTCCCCAGCAGGGGAGGGGACAGGGCACAGCGTCCCGAGGCTGGGGCACGGGCAAGCGCTGGTGCTGGGCAGGACGAAGCCACACAGCCTCGGAAGAGCAGGGCGGACAGGGCAGGTCCCTCGAAGCACATGGTGCCGTCACTGGGAAGCACAGACCTGTAGATGGTGCTGTCCTAGATGGGGGTCTGTGTCCTGACAGCCAAGGCCCTCAGGGATGGGCAGGGAGGGAGGGGCCTGGAGCCAGGCGCTGCAGTGGTGCAGGCCTCCACCAGGGGGAGGCTCCACCCACACCTCCTGCCTGTGCCACTTGTCCCTCTGACTTTAGTTTCCCCTCTGTGAAATGGGAACTATAACTGCCTACTGCAGTTGTGAGGGTGCGAGTAGAGAAGCCTGTGCTCCTTGGCCCTGGCACAGATGTGTGTATCTGGGGTCTCCCTGGCCCTGTTCCAGGTTGTGAGTGGATGGGGACCTGGGGCACTCTGCTGGAGCCTGCTTTCTGCAGAGTCATCCCAGTCTCCAAATCGGGGGACACTCCACCCTGGCACATTAAACTGAGGCACAGAAGAGGCAGGGCCTGGCCCAAGGATACACAGCCAGAGCTGGGTCTCAAACAGTGGCCTTCATCTCGTTCATCACTTATTCATTCAACAAACTATGGG
The DNA here is from genome assembly GCA_004026905.1 of Hystrix cristata. Taxonomy (NCBI): domain Eukaryota; kingdom Metazoa; phylum Chordata; class Mammalia; order Rodentia; family Hystricidae; genus Hystrix; species Hystrix cristata. The sequence goes on along the minus strand of PVJO010001511.1, from coordinate 43,532 downwards.
AGGGCTGCTTTCTAAGCCAGCGGGGAGAGGAGAGAAAGCAGGCTTTCTTTTTTGTGTGTGTGTGTTGCTGGGGATCGAACTTAGGGCCTTGTGCTTGCAAGACAAGCAGTCTAACCACTGAGCTAAACCCCCAGCCCAAGGCAGGCTTTCTGGACTGGCCGCTGCTCCTTCTGCCTGTGAGTGGTGATGCCGCCAGCGTGCACACGCGTGTGGGGGAGTGGGCCACACAGTGGGTGTGTCCCTGCGCTCCAGAGCAGGGGAGCTGTGCTTCCCTCCCAGAGGCTCACTAGAGAATGCCTGGGGCCCCGAATCCAGGGCCGGCCTAGAAGAGACGGCGACAGTTAGGGGCTCCCTGTTAGCCCACTTGCCCACGGTCACCTCCAGGACCTCGCTGGATGTCTCGGCAGCGAGCAGGCCCCAGAGCCCCGCACCGCCCAGCAGCCCCTGGCAGACCCTGTGCCCACCAGAGCTCTTCTAATGGGCTGAGTGACTCTGCTGCAGACACGTCGCTGACACGAGGGCATGAATAAAAGATGAGGGTGCTCATGGCTGTCAGGACGCAGGCAGGCGACGGATGACAGTGAGAGGCTCTGGGGAAGGAGCTGGGGGCCTGGAGTCACTCCGAGGGGGATGTCGGGCCCTCCCTGGAGGCCTGGGGGCAGTTCAGGAGGGGGCACTGCGGGGAGCAGCGTGCAGAGTCCGTGGCCACACACCCCCTGCCTGGCCCTGCGCTGGGGGCCAGTTTGTGGGAACCCGGGTTGCCGGGGGGAAACCGTAGCTGGGGAAGCAAGGGGAAGGGTGGGGTCCCCTGCCCATGCAAAGGCCCTGAGGCCAGAGCTTGCCCAGGCCCACTGGAAGCTGGGCCAGGGAGTAGAGATGATCCTAGAGGGAGGGGCCGGCCAGGTCCCTAGGGCTCGGCAGCCACTTGGGGCTCCCGGTGTCTTTGCTGAGTGGAGTGGGAGGAGCCTTTCGGGTTCCCCTTTTGGCTGGGTCTCCAGGAGCTTTGGCAAGCAGGCAGGGTGCAGGGGGCACCACACCATGATAGCTGCTGATTAACCAGCCTGGCACTTCGGGTTGTGGCGAGGCGGGGCAGGGTGGAGCCTGACCTGAGGTGTGGCGCTGCCTCTGCTTGCTCTTAGAGCTGGAAATGCCAGGAGTGCCAGGCTGGAGAGCCAAGCTGGAGAGCCATTTCTGGGGGCCCCGAGGTGGGTGGGCTTCACCCCTGAGAGGCGAAACCAAGCCCCCCAGATCCGTGGGCCAGGGACACCAGGGACTTCATCCATCCTGTCCTGGCCTCTGCCCCACTGCCCCTGCTGAATGGGCTCTGTCGGCCCCACGTACACCCCAGACCCCCAGGGAGCCTCAGAAGTCGCCTTGGCCAGCGCCTCCTGTGCAATTTGTTTCTACCGGGTCTGGGCCGGCCAGGCCTCTGTGCACCTGGGACCTGAGCGCATGCTGGGTGGGGAGGTGGCACATCCCTGGGAGAAGCTGAAAGCTGAGGTCACCGACACTGTGGGCAGGGGGAGGCAGAGTGGGCACAGGGCCTGGCCGGCTGAGGGGGCCTGAGGTGGCTGGGGCTGGGTTCCACCTGCTGTGTAGTGGGACCGAATTGAGCATGTGTGTCCCTGTCCTGGGCACCCGCCCACTGCCACCATTGCTCCTCTTCGCCTAGAACGCTGTCCCCTGTCCCTGGCTCACCTGCAGCCTGAGTCTCAGCTGCCCCACCCAGGCCTGCAGCCCAGACGACAGGGGAGTGCCCTGGGACCCGGAAGGGCCATGAGGCAGCTCCCACCCTGACAATGATAGTCCGTGCCCGTGCACTTGTCCCTTCATCCCTGGGGGACTGTGGCGCACCCATGTCCCCAGCCCCGGGAGGGCAGCAAGCTGTGGTTGCGGCCCCGGCCCTCCCAGAGCAGTCATCTGTCACAGCGCTTAGCAGGTTCTGCCCGCAGCCTGCGCCATCCCTTCCCGGTCCTGAAGTGACCTGGGTTCCTGGTGAGGGCTGGGCCTTTGGGAAGCAGCTTGCTGCACGGGGGGCCGTGAGAATGTAGTGCAGAGAGGTGACAACGGCTCACCTGGACTGGGGGTACAGGCAGTGACACCCTTGCCCAGCCAGTCTCCCGCCTCAGCCTCCCTTCACTCCTGGCCTCCAGGATCCTGCTCGGATCCCTTGGAACAATCTAAGAGTAATTATTACGAACAGGCTGCTGGGGAACACCTGCTCCAGTCGGCCCCAAATCGCTAATGTGCCGCGCCAAGCCCCAACAGGCGCCCCAAATCGCCAGATGCTCCGTACCCCCCTCGCCGCCCCCGCCGCGCGCCGCAGCCAGCCTGTGTTTCCAGCGCCGTCGCACAGCTGTCACTTACAGCGATCAGTGGGGAAATCATCACCCCACGAAGTCATACATATGGAACATCATATTTACAGAATATTTATTTTAACACGTGTCAGGGCCTCTCTGGGGTGTAGGCAGAGCCCCGCCTCATGTACCAGGCAGCTGGGGTGGGCAGGGGAGGGGCGATGGAGCAGGGGCCAGCCCCCCATCCTGCTTGGCGCTCTGGGTGGGGACCGGCCCACCGTGTCCCCGGCTACTCCCACATGGCCACAGCTGTGGAGCATACAGCCGGCAGCCAGGAGTCCACAGCGTCTCGGCAGGGAGGATGCCGCCTGGGGCACGGGCCCAGCAGGTGTTGGGGCTAGCAAGGGAAAAAGGGTCCCCAGGGGGGCACAGAGGAGGCACTTCAGGAAGCAGCCACACCCCCAGGACCAGGGAAGAGGAAGGGACTGTATACAGGGACCCAGCCTAGGAGGAGGGTGCTGCTGGGCCGGTGTGCAAGTGCGGGCCTGTGGGAATCAGGGTGGCACTCGTGGGACAAGCACCGCTCGGGGTCCTTCAGGCGGGGCTGGGGCAGAGCAGTACAGTGTGCGTGTGTCCTTGGCAGACCGAGCTGTGGGACGAAGCGCAGTAAGAGTTGCCGTCACGGGGTGCTGCTGCCCCACCTCAGAATCAGGGCAGCCCCCCCAACAAGCTGGCGAGCAGCCCCCGCTTCTTACTGCTGGGAAGGGACGGTTTTGTTCCCATTTCACGGTGGGGAGACCGAGGCTAAGTGACAAAGAAACTCTGGCCAAGAATCCACAGCAACTGGGAGGCGAGTAGGAGTCTGAGCTCCCTGCCCTGAGGCCTCGCACCAGGATCGTCCCTCCACGTTAGATGGGAGACCGGGCGTGGAGGGGAGGTCATCGCCCACACCTCCCTGCAATTAGGGGTAGGACCAGGAGTCAGGCTGTAAACAGCCCTGCTCCGGAGCCGTGTTGCCACCACTGTCTAGGATGAGTGGGAAATGGGTGGACAGATGGACGGGTGGACACATGGACAGAAGACTGTTGCCTTCCCTGTGAGTCTGCACTCACTGGGACGGCTGGTTAGCCCTGGCCCTTGCTATCTCTGGTGGCTCGTGGAGCCCCATTTTCCGAGAGAAGCAGCTGAAGGAAGTCAGGGGGCAGACAGAACCTGCTGTGCTGTGTCCCACCACCCTACTCAATGACGAGCCAGCGGCACGGGGCTCTGCGATGCTCGATCCCTGCTCGGTCCCTCTGGGCCAAGGGGAGCAGGCACGTGCCTGGCAGCTACCGAGTGTCAGTGAGGTGTCCCCGTGGCCCCAGGGCCAGCACAGGGGGGCACTCGAGAGACGGGAGCAGGGCACCATCTCTTCACTCTGAGGAGGCTTCAGGGTGGGAAGCTTTCATTCTTGGTCCGTGGTTCCCAAGCCCAGCACTAGCCCTTGAGGATGGGGTGGGATGAGGGATGACACAGCGAGACCAGATCGCAGAGATGTGTAGACATGGGTCCTGGCTCGGCAGGGTGGCCCCGCCCCCTAGAAAGACTTCGGCCACCTTCTAGTAAGCACCTTTTAAAAAGAAGCCAGGCATGGTGTCACACACCTGTAATCTCAGCATTGAGAAGGCTGAGGCAGGAGGATCGCCTCAAGTTCAAGGCCAGCCTATACTATGTAGCAAGACCATGTGTAAAGTGGGTAGGGAGAAGAAGGAGGGAAAAAAGGTATTGAGTATGGTAGCACACACTTGTCCTCCAAGCTCTCTGGGAGGCTGAGGCAGAATTACAAGTCTAAACCCAACCTGGGCAGTTTAGCAGACCCTGTCTTAAAAAAAAGCTGGGGCAGAGGGGTGTAGCTCAGTATGAACTCAATGTGAAGACTCTGAGTTCCATTCTCAGTTTTAAAAAACAGTGCAGGTGAAGTTGATTTTGGTAATATAGTTAACCAAACCCATGTGCCCTGTTATCATTTCAACATGTAAGCAAATACAGAAAAAGTACCCTTGAGACGCTGCATCTTGTCTCTCAACGCCCATGTGGTGTCACACTGCCATGACCTTTCCATGACACTAGGGTGTTTGAAAGGACTGGGTGTCACACATGACCAGGGCTGCCATGGCTGAGGCAGTAGGCCAGAGCTGGCCTCCTGTTGGGGCCAGGTCCCGTTGACTGCGTGGCACGCGTCTCTGGGCCTCCCCAGACCCCAGGCTGCAGGGACGAGGAGGGAAGGGCTCCTGGGGCAGCAGCCTGAGCTCCCAGGCGGCAGGGATGAGGAGGGAGGGGCTCCAGGGGCAGCAGCCTGAGGTCCCAGGCGGTAGGGGCGGGTGGTAGTGGTAGCAAAGCTCAGCCCTGCCATTGTCCTCATCCATGTCCCTGGCACCGCCCTCAGCTGTTGCCTGCCTTGCGGGGGGGCTGTTCAGGCCAGTGGTAGACAGACAGATTGTCATGTTTTGCAGGGTCCCAATGTGGGAGCCAGGGGCTGGGGATTGGGTCTCAGTGCTGCCACCCTGTTTCTGTGTCTCTGGGGACCCGATGGAGCCTGGCTGTGCCTACGCCCTCCTCTGTACAGGGGCCTTGGTGGGGAGTCACTAAGTGGACAGCACAGGGGCCAGCATGGCCAGTGAGGACAGGGCATTTCTGGGTCCCTGTGGGGCTGCTGCAATGTGCAGGCGAAGGGACTGCAGGCTAGATCCTGAAGGCCACCCTCTGTGGGGCCCATCCCCCACCTCCTGGGGCCCCCACTCAAGTTCTGGGACCTTTGTCAGTCCCAAGGGAGGAAGCTGGCAATTAGGGGCAGGGGATTTCTGCTCCCCTGGGCAAGGACCCAGGCGCCCAGTGCTCGCAGCAGATATGAAGTGACCTTGTCCCTGGCCTGTGAGCCGTGACCCCACCCTCGTCAGCTGAGTGATTAGTCATGTTTCTAAAGCATCCAGAGGCCTGTGGTCCCCAAGGGGCTCAGCTGTGTGACTCGAGGGTGCGCTCACCGTGACACACCAAGCACCTGCTCCTCCCCAGGGTGTGCAACACACAGAGCCACACCCAGGGCCACACCTTTCCAGAACGCCCCCACGGTGCCAGGTGCCCAGGGCCACATTCTCCACATGGCATGTCTCTCATGTGTGCAGCACACCTGTGCCCATGTGGGACACAGCCGTGCCACCCCCCAGCACACAGGGTGCCCCTAAAGGACCCAGGACAGAGCCTCCCCAGGAAGGGGCTAAGCTGCTGCCCAGAACACCCACCAGGGCACATACAGCCCAGGATGCCAAGGACCCTGTACGTGTCCCTTGGGGCTCTGGAAGCAATAGGGTGGGTGGGGACGGCTGTGACTAGTGTGAATGTGCTAATAAGACTTTATGACACCCTCTTTGCTCCCAGCCCTCCTGAGCACCCATGTCCCTGGGGACAGAAACCCGTGTCCCCATTTGGGCTCTGGGCCTGCAGCCCGTGACTTCCCTGCCTGCCTTGCTCGCCTGCTCCAGCCACACAAGCCACTCCTCAGCCCTGCCCCATGACCTTTGCTCCAGCTGTTGCTCCCCTGCACACATCTGCGTGGCTCCCTCGGGTCCTATACCCCTCTTCCCTCTCCACCTTCTACAGTGCTTTGGATCACAGCAGACACATGCACAGGGGTGTGGATCACCGATCAGCCATCTCCCTGTGGGCTGTTGGCCCACCCAGGCCTGCACATGGCAGGCGTGCAGTGCACGGTGTGGGGGAGCAGGTGCTTATCCCCTTGCATCCGGTCCTCAGTAGCACATCTCTGTGCTGAGGGTCACATTCCCCAGCCCTTTCCAGCACACACAGCACTGCCGGCCAGCATGGCTGCTTGCTGTACCCTCCAGTGCAGGGCCAAGGGCTGTGGGCGCAGTGCAGAGATGCAGGTCTGGGTTCCAGCCCAGCACTGCAAGAAACCAAGCAAAACAAGAAAAGCCCAACACACGGGCTGAGGGTACAGCGCCAGCAGTGGAGCACCTGCCTGGCGAGTGGGAGGCCCTGGGTTCAGCCCCAGTACCCAAAAAGAAAATAGGAGGAAAGGACCAAAATTTAAAAAAACTGCCAGGGGTAAGAAGCCCGCTGTAGGGACGAGGCAGCCACGGGGTGAGTACAGAGGACAAGAGACCATCAGAGCCCGGCACAGGCACCCCAGGCCACCAGCTCAGCAGGCCAGAGCTGACCGATGCGGACAGGAAGCGTGCCGGGGACAGCTGGGAAACCTGGGAGGCGGGAGTAGTGCCAAGTCCGGGCACCTGGCTGCCACCACAGAGCTCGATCCTGGGGCAGGCTGGGCACACAGGGGCTGCGAGGACTTTGGGTCTTTTGTTATTAGCACCTAGCATTTTTACTAAACACTGGAGTTCAAGGTGTAAAATCCATTTTGCTCACATCCACTCCTCCATTACTGTCCATTATATCCCAACCCGTTAGTCCCTTCTCATGTCTAATAATTGTCTCTCTACTCTCATGTCACCTTCTTTAGATCCCATTTATTAGGGAGAACACATGATATTTGTCTTTCTAAGTCTGGTCTACTTTACACAACACTGTGGTCTCAGGTCCATCCATGTTCCTGCAGATGGTAGAACTCTGTTCCTCTTTATGACTGTATAATACTCCATTGTGTGTAGAGGTGCCATGCGTTCTCTGTCTGTGTGGCTATTTATGGGCACCCAGGCTGGTCCCACACCACAGCTGCTGTGGCCTGTGTCACAGTAAGCGCGGGAATGCAGATGTCCTCACAGTGTGTGCCTCTACTTCCTTTGGGTGCGGGGCTTTTGGTCTTAGGAAGGCACAGACCTGTACGGCCTTCTACAAGGCCAAGGCTGGAACACTGGTTGTCATGCTGAGCGGGAATCCGTGTCATCTGTCACAGATCGCCATGTACCAAGTCTACTCGGTGGGTCTGAGGCAGGACTGGGGTCTGTGCTTCGGATGGTGATGCTGCTGCAGACTCTCTGTGGACCACCTGCTTGGAGCATCCAGGAGGCCCAGAATCCCAGAGCAATTTCACATGCAGCTCAGGTTGAAACCCACAGCCTTGAGCAGATTCTTCATCTGTTTTCAGGACCCCCCCCACCCCTCTATCCCCCTCCAGGCCTGGCTGAGAACCTCTCAGAGCCTCTGGGGTCCTTAATGTACCCACCTGGTGTGGCAGCGTGAGGTGCATGCTCGAAACCAGGCCTGCCCCCGGGGGAGCCCCCGGGTAAGTAGAGGGGTCTTTGGCAGAATCCATCTCCCTGGCCCAGCTCACAGATGCCTGTCAGCCCAGGGCCACGGTTGCCTGGTGATGGCACAGGGCAACACCTGCGTATTTTCCAAGAGAAACCAGAAGTCCAGATTTCTCTGTCCAATCTGATTTGTAAATGCTGGCACAGAATGTAAGCACAATTCTTAGGTGACCACTGTGCAGAACACATCCGGCCGGACTGTCTGCAGGCTTTCGTTGGCTGCACCCGCCCTGTGCATATGACTGGGGGCAAGACCAGGAAACTGGTGTGGGGGCCACAGGGAGCCCTCAGGCCGCTGTGCTTGTCCCTGACTGGGAACCACCTCCACTGTCCCAGCCTCCGCCCTCCCTCTGCGCAGCCCCCGGCCCACCTGGGCAGGGCAGGCACCTGACGCCCCGTGCACCCGGGGCCCGGTGCCCACGCGCCCTCTCCTGACAGCTTTATCAAGCCTCCGGTCCTCCCAGTCCCATTGTTCCTGACATCTGTTTCAGTAAGTGATTAATTGCAATTAGCGTGTGGTTTGAAGGCCCTGAAGAACACTCAGCAGAAAACTCGTCGAGATTAATGAGTGGCAGGTTGTCGGAAGGGGCACCGCGGGCCCAGTGCACAGTGGGGACTGGTAGACTGGCTGCCGCCTGGGCAGGTGCTGGGGGGGCGTTGGAGGTGATGCCTGCTCCCTGCCCCCAACTCGCCCTTAGCCCTCCTCCCCACAGCCACCCCTGGGTGAGCTCTGTGTCTCCCGGATGCACAAATTGTCTACTGACAGCTATTGATAAAGCCCTTGGAGCACCGCAAGATGAGGGCCGGGTGTGTGGGGTGTGTGGTGCTTCCAGAATGCACAGGGTGGCCTACGAGCCTGGTGGAAGAGGCAGGGGCCTGGACATGTCACCTTCCAGCTGGGGATTTTAAGGGACTGAGAACACCCTGAAGTGAGCCCTCCTCTCACTGGCACTCGTGGTGGTGTGCCCGTCATGGGCTGGCGGATGGGTGGGGGGCTGCCACCAGCAATGCCGAGCTCTGACCCAGCTTTGGCTTTGCCACCTTGCTGTTCTGCCATCTCCGGGTTCCCTGCACCCCCATCATGTGTCCCAGGCCACAGTGGTGGCTCTTGGTTGGTGAGTCAGGTTGGCTTGTCCCCTGCAGGGCTTGCCCATGTGTGCCCCAGCCGTGCGCCCCTTCCACACACAGCAGCTCCAGCTCCTGGCATTCCCGTCCTGCGTCTCCCCACATGGTCTCTCAGGGTCACAGCCATTTCTTGAGGTACAGTGGTACATCCAGCATCCGCTGTCATTCTCAGCAACATCCCCAATTCACAGATGAGGCCACCAAGGCCTGTGCCAACTCCACAGGGGAAGGGCACAGGGACCTGAGCCTGGGGCTCTGCCTATCTAGACACGCCGCCCAGCTGTCGCGCACTTCTGTGGCCCGGGGTTTACCACAGCAGGCAACACAGACCAAATCTGGTGTCCTGGAAGTCTCGGGCAGTCACCTCCTGCACAAGGGTCGCTGTGCCTTATCTGCAGCATTTTCAGGTCTGCTTGGGGCCTGGGTGGTCTCTTCTACAGGGAAACTGGAAATGGGCTGCAGGTTCCCAGGACTCAGGGCTCAGGTGACTCAGATGGCAGCTGGGACAGGAGACTTCCTTCACACTCAGTCCTCACAGAGCCCCACGAGAGGCAGCTCTGATGTCCACTGTACAGAGAATCAGAGGTGTGGAGGGCGTGTCCCCCAGTCAGGCCACTGGGTGATACAGAGAGTGGACCAAACCGCCTCTCCTTTGCTCCCTTTTTTGTTCATAAATTTCCCCAATTCTCAGCCCCACCCTCTGCCAGCCACTGACTAGGATTGCTGCGCCCCACCCGCAGCCACCCCTGCCACTCACTGCAGATGCCCTGCAGGCTCTAAGGCCGGCTCCTTGGAACAGACATCTGTCTGTGACCAGATGAAGGGTCTGTGTAGCTGGATGGATGAAGAGAGGGATGGGAGATCACAGGCATGGTGGGTGCACGGATGGATGGAGGGATAGATGTTAAATGGATGATGGAAGCAGGTTGAGTAGATAGATGTTGGATGGACTTCAGATGGATGTGGATGGACATCTGGAAGTAGTTGGGCAGGTGGACATTGGATGGATGGTGAGAGATGTTAGTTGAACAGACAGACAGAACTGGGTCGGACAGATGGAAGGATGGGTACTGACAGAAGTACCTAACTCCGGCTCTGTGAGGGGAAGGGAAAGCCATTGTCCCTCACATCCCTAGTAGAAACGAATAAGCTCAAATGGAAATTTCACAGCAATCATGGTTTAAAGGACCATACTCAACCCCTCACCAAGGGACAAACAGACCCAGCGATGGGAAGGGACCTGTACGATAACTGGATTTATTCGTGGCAGAGTCAGGAGCCACAGCCTCATTCCTGTGACACACACACTCCCAGGTATGCCTCCCTCCTGCATCACAGGTGTGACCTAGAAGTCCCAGGATGGTGGCCAACAGCGCTAATCATCATCACATGTATCTTATGCAACTCCTGTGCCAACTCTGTGCACATACACACTGTGACTCCTTGGGTTTCCCCAGCAACCCAGAGAGGGAGGGACTCTTGCCAGCCACGTTTATGGGTGAGAAAACTGAGGCACAGAGGTTGAGCCGCTTGCCCAAGGCTCCAGTTAGGAAGGATGGTGTCAGACTGTAGAGTCTGGCTGGCTGCTGCGCTTATCAGTCTTGATCTGTCGCCCTGTCCTGCTGCTACGGCCTGTGTGGTCACAGCCCTTCCCCATGCCGTCCTCTGAGCCCAGAGTGGGGCTTAGTAGTCAGCAGCAGCCCCAAACGGGCGCCACACTCGGAGCCCACATGGTGAACACAGCACTGCTGTGTCTTGATGACCCTAATGGCTTTGAATAAAGGGTCTGTATCAGCTACATTCCCATCGCTGGGACAAAATCCCCAACACCCACACTTAAAAAAGGAAAGGTTGAGGGGCTGGGGATTTAGCTCAGTGATTAGAGTGCTTGCCTTGCAAGCACAAGGCCCTGAGTTCAATCCCCGGCACCACAAAAAAAAAAAAGGAAAGGTTGATTTGACTCACTTTCACTGGGGTCGATGGGTGGTTGGCCAGCTCCAAGGCAGGAACAGGATGGTGGAAGGGCCTGAGTGGAGGACAGGTACTCACACTGTGGCAGCCAGGAGGCGGAGAGAGCCAAGAGGAGCAGGGACAAGGTCAGACCCCTCCAGTGACCACCCTCGACCAGGCCCTTCCTAACACCACGTAAGCCACGATCTCACCCACAGACGAATCCACGGAGGACCATAGCACCCCACAATCCATCACTTTCTGCACACACGAGACTTGGGGGGACATTTTAGATCTAAACCGTAATGGCACCTTGTACCCGTGTTGCACTGGGTCCTGCAGATTGTGTGGCTAGTGCAGCTGCACGTCCCCGGGCCCCCTGCAGACCAGAGGCTGGTGTGCAGCTGCTGGGCCAGAGACACCCCATAGAAGGCAGCCACCAGCACAGGTCCCTGCTGCTGCCAGGAAGTCCCTGGAGCCTGAGCCCGCGGGTGCTGGGGAAGACCCAGGGCTGGGGGCGGAAACAGGCGCCTGGCTGCTGGGCAGTCCTGCGGCGCCCCCATGTGCAGGCCACCCTGACTGCCCCCTGCCCCGCTCCAGAGTGCAGGTGGGATCTGGGGTCCCTGCACCCTAGCGTGACTGGTGTCCACACTTCTAGGGCCTCACTGGCAGGTTCCGGAAACTACTGTCTCTGCCTCCTTCCTCTGCCTCTGTGGCCTTCCAGGAAGGTTGGGAGGCGGGGTCACTGCCCCCACCCAGCCTGCTTAGTGGGATCTGTTCGCCACTCCTGTCCCTCGCCCTGCACCACCCCGTGTGCAGCCCCAGACAGCTCGGCACACAGCTCCACAAGTCAGGTTCTCACAGCCTCATTTGCTTTTGCAGACCGGAAGCCACCCAGAGAGCTCCAGGCACCGGCCTGGGCTGAACAGCAGATCCTAGCCGACTGCTCAGCTGCCCAGCAGGGTTAACCTTTCTCACCTCCCAGGCAGTTCCTTGTCTGGACCACAGGGAAAAGCAGGACTCCTTTTTTCCACTTAGGGACAAGGAATGAGACTCACGGTCAAGGCAAGGACCTGGGCTGACCAGCAGGGCGGGACGTGAGTTCCCAGAGTCAGGAGCCAACCGCAGCCCAGGCCTGGCCAGCCAGGCACAGCCTAGACTTCGGAGAGCCGAGGGTGGGTGCTGGAGGCTCTGCTGCCCAGCTGAGTGCCTGTTCCCACTGGGACCGCACGCTGTGCCTAGGAACTGTGGGGTGGGGGTGGGGGGGCATAGCCAGCCTGGAGCACGGCAATCAGAGATCTCTGCTGTAGCAGGGGGACGTAGAGGTGGGGGCAGATCCCAAAGCCTCCACTCAACCCCCTGTGACTTTTGGCCTGGGAGCAGATGGCAGGGACTGGCAGGGGCACAGCCGGCCGGTCTCACGTGTCACCACACACACAAAATTCCCCAGAGCTGAGAGCAAGAGTGCAGCCTGCCCGCCCCCCCACCTGACCGACACTGCCCTGGCTCCGGCTCCATTCCCCTGGAGGCTGGGGTCACAGAGGCCCCGGGAGGAAGTGGAGGAGGTGCAGCCCAGGAGGCCTTTTTACATGGAAATAGGAGAGCGGCCTCCTGGAACGCTCTTCTCTTCCCGTTTTATTTCTAGAAAGCCTGAGGTGGCCAAGTCCCCGGGCCTCCTGCTGGACTGGAGGCGGCCGTATGGTGCCTGGGAAGAGAAATAAGGAAATAATGACATGGGGAGCGGCGCCCACGCTGGCTGCCGGGGAGGGGTGGCTGTCTTCCTGAAGTGGGGCCTCACGGGAAAGACCTGGCCACCGGCTGCCTGTCACTTGGCCCTGTCCCTTGCCCTGCCTGGCCTTATCCAATGCCCTCCCTGCCCCGCTCTGGCTGCCCAGGGCAGACCCCCCCAGAGCTGGCAACAGGGGCAGCTTTGGAGGCCCCGGTGCCCTGAGCCTTCAGCCCGGTGCTCACCCAGCCTCTCTGAGCCTATTTCTGTGGCACAGCCCTAGGCTCTGGGGTCCAGCCGGCTGTGCGCCATGCCCGTCCCCAAGCTGCCCTGCTTGCTGAGGGAGAACAGGGTCTGTACCTGGTGCTGGGGCTGCCGCCTTCCTTCCTGTCCCGGAGATGAGGGCCTGAGCTTGGCCGCTGCCTCCTCTTTCTCAGATTCCGAGTCCCATCGTGGCAGGACACATCTGGGATGTGGCAGCACTTGAGGTTGAGTGAATGAGTGGCCAGTCAGTCCATCTGCACTGGCACAGGGGTCTCGACCCAGCCCGAGGGAGCTCTGCAGAGCCCCATGTTCCTGTTCCCCGGGGCAGGTGGAAGAGGTGGTCCCCAGGGCAAGGAGAGAGGAGGGGCAGGGTAGCCCGTGCAAGGGACCTGGGTGGTGGCGGTGGCAGCTGTGTGTCCTTAGGCCCCTGGTGTGGCTGCCTGCTTTGTCTGCCTCACTGAGCTTCCAGGAGTTGGGGACTGGTGGCATCCTTTCTTACAAATGGGGAAACTGAGGCCCAGAGCTGCCAACTCCCTTGCCTAAGCCCTTGCTGTGAGGAAGAAAGCATAGAGTTCAAACCTGGAGATGAGTGTAGGTGCCTGCATGCCCACTGTGTCCCAGGACCCTGTTTCTTGAATGACTGCCCGAGTGGCACACAATGCCGGAGGCCCTGGGGGGACTTTGCTAAAGCATGTCTGACTGGGCAGGGCAGCGAAGGGCAGATCAGGCTGGGCTCCGTGCTGAGCACTGTGTCCAGAACCAGGGCTGGGACTCAGCCCCTGCCAGCCCTAGAGCCAGGGGAAGATGGAGCCTTCCCTCTCCCCTTGCCCCACCCCAAGGCCAGGGCCCGCCCATCAGGGTCACAGCAGCTCTTCCATCTGCCGGCTGCGGCTAGGGGACGCGCCCTACTACCCGGCCCTCCCCCGGCACCAACCCAGAGGGTGATTTATGTGGTGGAGGCAAAAGGCCACTGGAGGTGGGGCCTGGAGACAGGGGTCAGGACAGCCAGGAGGCACCTGGGTAGGGGTGACAGCCTGCCCTGTGACCCAGGGGCCAGGGCTGCAGAGTGGGGGCACAACCACAGGCTCCCTGGGGCGAGAAGAGGCCTGGTTTGGCCATCTGGCCTCTGTGCCTGGGAAGTTGCTGTGCCCCCACCTCGGGCTCAAATGGCCGGGCGGGAGGGGACAGCCAGATGGCGGCAGGCTGGGTGCCCAGAGGGTGCACTGTGTTCCGAGCGTGGGTGGGAGAACACACGCCCACTCCCACATCCGTGCACACGCACACCCACACACACCCCAGGCACCACGCAGCGGGCTCTGACAGGCTTTCGGTGACCCTTTGGGTGCACTCTGGCCTGGTGGAGATTCCCAGACACACACTGGGCAATCATACGTGCACATGCACAGAAAATATGCATACAGGTACACATGCAGAGACCACAAGCACACATGCACAGATCTGTGCATGCAGACACACATGCATGTACAGAGACCAGCTGCCGCACACAGACACATGTGTGCACACACACGCGTGGACAGAGACCACACACATGCATGGAACAGGATGAGTGCACACTCGTGCACGGGCACACACACACACTGACACACGCGTCCCGATATCCACAGTAGGGCAGGCATCTGTAAGGCACCTGTGGAGACACCCAAGCGTGTGCATGCCTGCTGCCACGTGGATGTGTGCAGACATGCAGGTGGGTACACACTTGTTCACACAGGCCCCTCAGGGTTCTGCCAGCCCTGCCACCTCTCTCTCTCTCCCATCAAGGCCCTGGCCCAGAGGACCCCATGTCCCTGTCCTGCCTGTTGCTGACCAGTCCCCGCTATGTCCAACCTGCTCCTTTGGAGTGTGAGTACCTCCCTGGGCCTCAGTCACCCGTGTCCCCTGTGCCTGGCTCACGTCCTCAGTCATAAAGGTCTGTCAAATAAGTGACAGTGGGGACTTGGAACAGTCCAGACCCCTGGACCCTTGGGTCCTAGAGGTGAGCCCAGCGCTCTGCTGAGCCCGGGGATGCCTCCGGGCAGTCAGAGGGGCAGCTTGCTCAAGCTAATTCATCCCAAATTCGAGGCCTCAGGACTCCCTACCCAGGGCCTTTCCCACCAGCCCAAGGACGAGCTCCCTTGGTGGGAGACATTTCCTGTCCATCTGGGATGTGCCTGCTGGGACCGGAGGTGGCTGCTGGCCCAAATCCAAACATCTTCTTCCTCACACCATCCCTGAGCGAGGGCCCAGCCGCTGCCTCCAGCTGGCTCTGGAGGACTTGGGGTTAACACCATCAAAGGCCACACGGGTGGCTGGGCATGGTGGCTCGGCATGGTGGCTCACACCTGTAATCCCGCCACTCTGAGAGGCTGAGGCAGGAAGATCGAAAGTTCAAGCCCAGCTCAGGCAACCTAGTGACTTCATAGATTCTGTATCAAAATAAAAAATAATAAAGGCTAGGGATGGAGCTCAGTGTGAAGGTCCTGGTTCAGTCCCTGGTGACGCATGTGTGCACACACAGGCCACACTGGTTCCATGGCTTGGTCACGGGTCGCTGTGTGACTGGTCATCAGGGTGACTGGGTCACATTCCCTATGGCTTTAGTTTCCTTAATGTCACACAAGGTCTGGTTCTGAAATCAGCAGGGAGCCAACAGGTTCCAAGGGGCCTTGGCACGTGGTCCCTTCTCTCAGAGTGGCCGGGGAGCTGGCGCTGGGCCTGCTGGAAGGGGCCCCGATGGCCCACAGCCCCCACCTGGGAAGGGGGCATGACATGCAGGTCTTGGGCAGGCTCTGGGGATGGCAACACACATCTGGGGAGCACGCAGAAGAGCCTGGGACTGGCAGGGAGGTGTGTGCCTTGCCGCAACAGCATGGGGACAGCGGGACATGAGCCCCGTCCCCAACGCCACGCCATGGACATGTGGCCTGGTACCTCTCTGTGGCAGGCCATCCCACGTGCCCTTGGACGTCCAGGAGCATCCTGGCTGCCACCTGCCAGTTTCCAGGAGCCGTCCCCAGACTGCACCATTGCCACTCACTCCTGGGGCAGCGTTGCATCAGGCTGGGGCAGGGGACAGCAGCACAGCACTGAGGGCCTGTCTACACAGCGAGTGTGGAGGGCTGTGCCGGAGCCTTCCAGGCAGAGAGAGGCAGGGGATCCTGTGACAGGAAAGGGACAGGGAGAGGCACAGGGCTGGCTTCTGCTCCCTGCCTTGCCTTCCCCTACGGCACTGTGGCCTCAGGGGGATCTCAGAATGTCACTGAGCCCACTGAGCCCTGGGTCACGCAGCTCCTTGTGACGCTTGGAATCCAACTCCAGGGCTTCATATTCCCCAGGCCAGGGTGCTTCTCGTGCTCCAGCCTCTCCTGGGTGGGCTCCTTGCTGTGGCCACCCTGGTGGCCTTCTGCCTGCCTCGGGGTCTTTGCACCTACTATCTCTTCTGCTCGCGGATCTGTCTTCCCTTCTTTCTGGCCATAGGGCAAATATCTCTTCCCCAGAGGGCCTTTCTGCCTGCCTCCCTGAGCACGTACCATGGCCTCCTTGCTGGCTTCCTCTCCCCTGCAGCCACCTGTTTTCTTTCTGGTCCACCTTCCAGCTCCTAGGCCCTTTGTCATAAACCACTGTGGCCTGGCAGCTAGCAAAGAGCTGGGTTCTCAGGGGTTGGGGAGCATTTGTTGAAGGAGTAAAGGGGGCCACGATGGGGACCCCAGGCAGTTTGGAATAGCCTCTGTGTTGGCAAGCAGGAGGCTGAGCCCAATTTCAAGGTAAACTGAGGCTAGGGGTGCCGTGTCTGGTGCCCGACCAAGGAGTCTCGGGATGTGTGGGCCAAGAGATGGGAGTGACATCACTGCTGTTGGATATCCCGACTGTGACAGGCCCCAGGCACTCGGGAGGCATTGCCGTGACACTCACCACACTGCAGAGACAGAGACCCAGCCTCCCGCGGGCAGGCGGCTCTTCCCGGGGCCGGGAGAAAGGCCGTCCTCCACTAAGTGGACTTCCCGGGGAATCTCTGTGCTCTCTTCTGAGAAGGCTTCAAGGGTGCCCCCAACCCACAGTGACCTCATCTGCAAGCCAGCTAGCCACCTGCAGAGACCCTTCCAAGTAAGGCCAAGCACTGAGGGTCCTGGGGATGCAACTTGGGGGACACTGTCTGACCAGCAGCCCCCTCCCAGCCCCCTCAGATGCCATGGCCACCCTGGCTGCCACACCGTGTCCCAGAAGAGCCCCTCCTTCTCGGTCCTCTTACCCACAGCATTCCACTCTCCCTGGCGCCGCTCCTCCACCTGGGCCCGCCTGGGCCTGCCTGGGCCCTGTGTGCCACAGAGTTGTATTTTTGTCTTTGGGATCGTGTTGGATACTGCTATTTATTTTCTCAATGAGGGTGATCCCATGCCCTGCCCCAACAGGACAGGTGATGATGAGTGAGCAAGCTCGGCTGTGACCTGGTGTGGGGAGGTGCTGCTGAATGTCCCCAGCACCCGGACAGCAGAGGCAGCTGCCCAGTGTCTGACCTCCCCATCCCCCAGCATCTTGTGCAGTGTCAGACACACAGCAAGCACCGATCCGTGGCCAAGTGGGGAATGGACGGGTGGACACAGGTGTGTTTAAAGCCCTGTGACAATGAGCAGGCCATAGTGGGACCCGCAGAAGTCCAGACCCCTCCTGGGTGGTTCCTTTGCAGGGACGTGTTCCGCCCCAGGGGCCAATGACACAGCCCTGATCTTTGCAGGTCCCTAGGCACTTGGCCACCTGGCGCTGGGGTGACGGCAGCCTGGATGTGTCCCCCATCCACAATGACACCAAAGCTATGGCGTGAGGGAGGGACCTGAGGTCCTCTGTGCCCAGGAGAAGGGTGGGTCCCTCGCCAGCCTGTGGGCTATCGTGACATGCGTGGGGGCGCCGGGGAGGCATGCTAGCCCTGGCTCACAGTGTGGTGCTGGCTGGGGCGTGGCCTGGGTGCTGGTGGCGTGTTGGTATCCTGGCCCCAGCCTTGTGACCCTGGCCAGCTCCTGAGCGCTTCTCTGAGGCTGCTCCACACCGTGAAGAGGAGATGGAATGATAACCATGACTGTCGCCTGGGCTATAGGAACTGACTGAGGCAGGTGGGAATGTGTGGTGAGGCCTCGGACGGACCTGGCCCATGGTGACGTTTAAGTAAGTGGCGGCTGTCTGCATTGTGGGCACAAACCTGAAGGTGGAACCAGGAGGGAGCTGCAAGCCCCTGTGACAAGGAGCCTCCACCGGCTGCCTGGGGGCCTGAGCAAAGTGGGGGAGGGACACTGGGGTGACTGGGGCTTCATGATGGTTGAGGAGACCAGACAGATGGCAGGAGGCAGAGGCCGCCGACTCTGACGGCTGCCTGGGATGGTTTACGTGGAGAGCGGTGCCCAGCAGCCTGGGGGAGCCAGGAGGTAGGGGCTTCTGGTGTCCTCTTTCCCAGGCACAGCTGGGTTGGAGGTTGCGGCTTGTCAGCCCGGCAGTGTCAGATCCCCACATCCTCCAACTTCAGCAGGCAGAGTGGGGCAAATCCTTCAGTCCCTCTGCACACATGTGTGCACGCTGGCACACATTTGCACATGTATGGACCCGCTGCTGCTGGGCCTCTCAGTGGAGAGAGAAGCTGCTCTCTGTGGCTGCCCGCACTATGCTGGATGCCCTAGAGCTCCCTCGTCCCCCCAGCCTCCAAGCGATGTTTCTGATGTGTGAGCCAAGGCCAGGGTTCACCCCATGGCACCCTTCCTGCACCCTCGTCTCCTGGGCCACCACCCTGCCAGGCTCCGTCTCCAGCCTGCCCGTGGGTGGTGCTCCAGGACCCTGTTCCCTGCTGCCCAGTGCTACGTATCTTCAGGGCTCTGTGCGCCAGCCCCAGGGGGCGCCTTAGAGGCTGTGCTGGGTGTGGTGGCCAGCTCAGCAGAGGCCAGTGCCCTACCTGTCCCCAGCTCAGCTCAGCCAGACACGAGGCAGCTGGTGAGCGTGGGGGCGGGGAGACTGGGCAATGCCTGAGCTGCCCGATGGCGCCCTCGAGGCCAGGGTAGCTGAGCCAGGCCTCACAGGTGCAGCCCAGACCCTGGAGAGCTGAGCTTGTGTGGCTGGCGACTGGCAGCGAGCTGCTGAGCCTTCCAAAGGTAGCAGCCATCTGCACTGTGATAAAAAGCCCTGAGGATGATAAATAGACAAGTCGCACTTTTATTGGATTGCAGCTCTGGAGCAGCCACTTTGGGTTTGGCACTGCGTTAACGACAGATTTCTGCTTCCCTTGCAAGGCCTGGCCTTGCAGGGAGTGCGCCAGCCGCCGCAGCCCGCTCAGTGGGAGGGAGAGGCCCCGGCCCCAGCCCTGGCTGCTGCCCCTGCAGACACACCGCCCGCAGCCTCCATGGGGGCCAGCACGTGGGTTTAGAGCCTGATGCCCACACTGTGCGGTGCCCCAGTCAGGCCTCCCTGTGTGGCCACCACCCCGCTGGTGATGGATGGGCACAGAGGTGCCGTAGGTAATGGCTGTGTGCAGCATTTGGGGCAGCGCCTGACACATTGGGTCACCATTAGCCACCAGTATTGGGGTTCTCTCGCCCTCCTGAGGCCAGGGTCAACTGGCCCAGCCCAGCCCCGCATTGAGTGTTTGTGTGGGGTCCCAGTGGGCAGGAGAGGCCTATTTCTGGGGTGTCCCCTGCTCTCCCAGGTTATGATGTAGAGCTCTGGGTACCTCCTGACTCTGCCCTGGCACCTGTGAGACTGTGGGCAGTAGGTGGAACACTTGGTGCCTCAGTTTCCCCATCTGTCAAGTGGTGATGAGAACACAAATGCACCACACAGTCTGGTCGAGAGGCTTAAGGGAGAGTATTCATTCGGAGCTTTTGGGCTGGCATCTGGGCAGAGTGGGCACAAACACATGGGGCCTCCTGGCTCCCCCGCTGGTCCTTCTTTCGTTGGGCGCCTGTGGTGGGTGTCAGCACTGGGTGCGAAGGTGCGGAGGCAAGGACTGAGGATGGGGCAGGGCAGCTCCCTAGTGCTGTGAATGGTGGCTGTCACTGGCTAGTGGGGACACCTAGGGTGGGAAAGGTGTGAACCAGGATGTCCTGGGGAGGTGCCATAGCATGGGGTGGTGCCTGCTTCTCCCTGCTGTTGCCAGCGCCTTGAGCACAGTGAGTCCGTTCTCTGAGCCTGTCTCCCTCCCCTGCCTCACTGTCCTGGTCTCTCTGTCACTTGCTTTTCCTCTGCTCCACTGTGAACTTCCTCCTTCCTCCTCCGCCCTCCTGGGTCCCTCGGAGCCTGGCTCCTGACTCCAGCACTGTGCGTGAATCCTTGACTGGCCACACTGTCTTCAGCCAGGATGCAGAACATCCGCCAGGCGTGGGCCCTGCATGGGTCTCTCCACCCACCCATCACCCAGCCTCCCGGGCCCCACGGTCCCCTCTGGACCACCATCAGCTCTGGTCACCCTGCAGTGCCAGCTGCTGCAGGCGGCCCAGGTCTGTGTGTAGTGGCCATGAAGGGGGTGTTCCAGTTCAGGGCTGCAGCCCAGCTCTACCCTTGACCTTGGGCCAGTGACTCTGGCTTACTCCTCTGGGAGATGGGACAGAGGCCCCAGGGTAGCTTGGAGGCCAGGTGCTCGCTATGTCTGCTTCCTCCGTTCACCCTCATGGTGGCCCTGGGTACTGGCGCCTACCCCCACTTTCCAGATGGCAGCCGAAGCCCTACCGGGCCCTGGGCTGCCCCTCAGGTCTCTGTCTAGAGGCAGAGATGAAATGGAAACCTGCTTTCCCCAGAGCCCAAGAGCTCGGGGTGCACAGAAGAATCCGTGGCATGGGAGCTGGGGTGCGGCTGTGCCAGGCACCTTCCTGGGGAACAGTGTAAAGGCCCCGGCCTTGTTGGCATAGGCTCAGATCGCTCAGGTGAATTGCCCAGGGTCACACAGCTTCTCGCTGCCAGCCCAACATGCCCCCTCCTGGTGGGTCAGAGTCAGGGACAGCTTCAGATGCCTCCAGGCCTGCCCTGACTCAGCAGGAAGGCACCCGATCACAGATGGCTGAGGGAGACAGGGGGGCAAGAATGAGCAGGGCTGCCTAGCGGTTAGTGAGAGCTGCCTCAGAAGCCGCACCCTGCATGGTAGCTGGCTGGATACTTCTGCCATCCCCACCACCTGCACCATCAAGGGCCGCAGAATGATCCCGGCTGCGGGCCTCAGCCTCACAATGTGTTCCAGCCACTGGAGCTCTGGGAGTGGATCTGACCTGGCCTTAGGGACACTGGGCCCACCTGTCCTCCTGGGTCTCCAGAAAGTGCTCTCCAGATGACATCCTGTGCAACCTGGGGGAACCCGACCCCTGCTTGTAAAAAGCTCTGATACACAGTGGGGGCGTTGCAAAGGTGCAGAGATGAGCTACAGGGGAGACCAGGCGGAAACACTCACTGAGTACCTGCTGTGGACCCAGAGACATGCCGCTTAACTGCTGGCACCTTTGAAGGAGAGCAGGCCCCCGACCCATGGCCGAGTCCCCTCTTTCCTTCCCTCTTTCTGTCCCTCTTCCTGCCTCCCTGTGCTGAAGCTGATGCAAGCTGGCAGGGGGACACAGAGGGGCTTGGTACACGGCTGGCTGCCCACCTGTGCCGGCCCCGACCTGCAGCCCCGGGCAGGAGCCCAGGAGCCCACGTCGCCCAAGCCAGGCAAGAGGCAGGCGGCAGCTGCTGCTAACAGGTGAGCCCGCGCCACCCCTCCCGGGCCTCCTGGAGGAGCGGTAATGAAGTGCAGCTGTGAACTCCGGGTTTGGGTCAGGAAGGCAATTTCTCATCTCTCCTCGCAGCAATTGAGTCGAAAATCCGGGAGCCGCGTGCTCTCCACCCCCAGCCCTCCCTCGCCAGCGCGGGTGGCGGCGGGGGCTCTGAGGAAGGCAGGTGGCAGGGTGGGCGGGCGGAGCAGCCCTGCCGGCCGGAGGTGGGAGCAGGGAGCAGCTGGTTGCCCGCCCCGAGGAGGAGGATGGGGCTGTTTTTCCTCCCACTGTAATTGCTCACAGTGAGTCCAATGGCAGCACTCACCTCGAGGCGGCGCTGGCCCCGGCCCCCACCTCGAGCCACATCTGAGGCTCTCAGAGGCGCCAGGCAGCTGCTCCCGGCCTAACCGACTTTTCCGGATGGTTCCTGGCCTGCAAGGGCCCAGATAAACAAAGCCGGGGTGGCTGTAAACCTCAGGGCCGCCCTGTGAGATGGTGGCCTGGAGCAGGAGGCGGCCTGGGGCGGGGAGGGGGCGGCTCTGGCTTTCAGATTGGGCTCCCCCACTGGCCACGGGGTCAGTGGAAGAGCCAGTTTCCATAAGGCGGTGCCGGCCCCGGCAGGACTGATTGGAAAAACGAGCCAGCAGCAGCTCCCAGCCTGTCTCCTGGGGTCCAGGCTCCAGAGCCGATGGCCTTGTTTTCTGCTCAGCTGAGATGTGTTTAGGGAACCTTGGTGGTCTCCGGGTACGGCCAAAGCTGGTAGGCTGGGGCCAGCACGCCTGAGTTCGATGGCTACTGTGTGACCACAGTGAGATCACTGGACTGCTCTGATCCTGTGGCCTATACAACAGAAGGCCTGAACTTGAAGGTACACGTTGAGACTCTTACGATAACAATACCGATGACCGTAGCAATACTGTTTCTCCCATGGGGAGTGAAACAGAAAGCTGTGCTGCTGCTAGCAGATGGACAGCCGCTAGCCTACTAGCCCCTCCTGCCCACTGTACCACCAGGGCTCCCAGCCTGGACCACCAAAGGAGGGCTGGGTCTCAGCCCCGGTGTAGATTCTCAAGGCAGAAGTACACCAACGCCTGTCAGCGTGGTTGCTTTGTGGCTGCCTCTCCTACGGGCCCCTGACTTGTTTTTAAAGACCAAGTTTATCAGGGTGCAGCTTACACAAAGTGGCAGGGAGAGTTTTCACAAAAACATACCTGCCCCATGTACTGCACTTGTCCCCTGCCCTAGAATGCTCTGTCCATCTCTGTGTTCACCCCAGCCCCAGTCCTGCAGCCAGGACAGCACTCTGTTCCTGCGGTTCTCCCCTCCACGTATGAAGCCCCTCTGTCCCACCCTCGCCTTGGTGCCACAGAAGGGACCCCAGCGTGTTCCCGCGTGTGGCCTGTGTTCCTGCTTGTGCAATTCAGGCCTGTGGGTGCTCCGTGAGATGTTCACTTGGCAGAGACACTGAGGCCCCAGGTCCCAGAGCCAGGCCCTTCCCCACCTGATACCACATCTTAAGTCAGGTCAGACCGTGGCCAAAGACACATCTTTGTCCCCTTCAGAGAGACTGTGGCCGGCGTGGATAATTGGATTTTAATAAAGTGAGCAGGAGCGGGCTGCCCTGGCCTGTAAGGAGGCCTTGCAATTAAACCGATTATGTTGTGTGAGTCAAGCTGTCTGGTTCTTCCCGTCCCTAATTTGATGGAGCTCAGTGGCCTTGCCAGCAGGGTTATTTATTTATTTACCTGACTTTCACGAGCTGGGACAGGCGAGGATGGGTGATTGACACCAGGTGACCCCATATCAGACCCGTGTGTTCCTGCTCACACTGCACCCCTCCCTCTGGTCCTGAGCCCCTAGCCCTGGCAGCTCAGGAATCACCTAGGGACAGACTAATAATGCTAATGTCCAGGCCGTGCTCCAGGGATGCTGATCTAGGTGACTCGGGACTATAGCCAGGCTGCTGGGACTTTTCAGAGTCCCCAGGTTCTGCAGAGCCCATCTAAAGGACACGAAGCCTTCTAGAAACCTCCTGCTGGCTGCATCCTCCTTCCTGGGGCTGCCCCAGCACCAGGGCACAGGTTGTGGCCAGGTGGAAGCCCATGATTCTTGCTTCCCGCAGGACTTGGGGCATCCTGGAGAGGGACCTGGCGGGGACCCTCAGCACAGACACCGCCAAAGAGAACAGCTGGTGGCAGCCCCAGTGTCTGTCCCTGGCAGTGTGTGGCCTGTTCTGCCCCCTGCTTGTTTTGTTAGCAAACATCTCTTGCCTGCCTCCCTTCTGCTGGGCCTTCTGTGAGGTCCAGGCCGGGTGGGCCAAGGCCCTGTGTGGGGGATGGGGATTCTTGGTGCCTCCTCCCCTGCCCCTTCAGCGGGTATACCGGTTGTCTTCCTGTTCTGAGGGTTTGGGCAATAATTACCTCCCACCCAGAGGTGCCCAGTCTGCAGGACTCAGGACACCCGGATGCTGTGTGATCCAGACCAGTGAGTCAGAGCTTCCTGGGCCTGGGTCCCCATCTGGAACATGGGGACGGGGCTTACAGCTGCAAAGCAGTCCCTTCTGGTTCCTACAGATTCAGGCATCTGTGCTGCAGGTGGGGGTACGAAGGGATCCATTTGGGGGGCTCTGCAGCTGTACGCCTGGGACTGAGAGACCCTGGGCCACTTGCTCTATCCTAGCCTTCCAGGAGGGCTGCACAATGTCTATCTGATTGCCGTCACTAGGATGACAGCAGCAAGATGGGACAGGTCCTGCCAGGTGTGACCCTGGGGCCAACAGTGGCTTCTGGAGCCCCAGCTGTGAGGGGCTGGGTTTGGCTTGTGCACCCCATACCCCAAAGACTGGCAACTTCTGACCCGAGGCCTACACCTCCTGACCCCTCCAGCAAGTGGTCCCACTTAAGGCTGGTTCTTCACCACAGAGGACAGGTGGCACCAGGGTGACCTGGCGAAACCCTGAGACATGTAGCCAATCGAGGATGGGCCCAGGGCCAGCCCCACCTGCTTGATGCCCCCTCGGCCCTCTGAAACTCCCACGCTGCCCGAGGCCCCATGGTCGCTTGTCCCCAGCTGCTGATCACTCCTGGGTCCTTCTCTGTGACCAGTTGTGCCACCCTCCGACAGCTCCTTCCTCATCACAAGGGGCCTGACATAGCTCCCCCCACTTCCCAGAGGCAGGGACTAAGGCTTTCAATGTCACCCCGCTGGCACTACTGGAAGGTAGACGATGCCGTGGCAGGCGGGATTGACAGTGACTCTGAGAGTGGCTGTGGGGGTGGGGAGAGGCAGGTCTTCAGGCCTCAGTTTTGTCTGCCACTAAGTGGAATCAAGAAGGCCACAGAGCCCACAGTCTTTGAGCTTCCTGGGGCTGCTGTGACAAAGGACCTGAGATGAGGTGCCCTAAAAGAATGCACTTTGCTCTCTGGAACCCCATTGTTGGCAGGCTGGTTCCTCTGGGGCTCTAAGCACCCCAGGCTGCTGACAGCCAGCCCTCCTGGCACCTCCTGGCACCTCCTGACATCTCCTGGTGCCTGCATCATCACCCCACATTATCCTCCATGTCTCCTCTCCTGCCTCATCTCGGACCGCTGTCCTTAGCGCCACTGCCCATTTCAGTCTAGAACAGGCCCAAGACCCTCAAGTTCACCCCATCTACAAGGATCACATTTCTAAATAAGGTCCCGGGCTGGGATTTAGCTCAGTGGTTAGAGTGCTTGCCTAGTAAGTGGAAGGCCCTGAGTTTGATCCCCAGCACCAAATAATAAATAAATAAATAAATAAATAAGGTCCCCTGCCTGGGGACTGGGGCTGAGGTATGGCTGTGTCTTTTTGGAGGACCACAATTCAGACCACCCCTGACATCAGATGGTTCTGCAAGGGAAGTGGGCTCTCTGGTGCCTGGTTCTGTGCTGACGCCATGTTCAGCTCCATCCCCCTCGTGGGGCACAGACAGACACGGTGCCCCCACGAGGCCTTTGAGGGCTCCAGGAGGGGCTGTATGAGGAGCCTGGATGGGCACTGGCCCATCACAGGCGTCCGTGAGTGGGATCATTACTCTGAGTGTAGCCATGTTCCCCAAAGTGGCCAAGTTCCTCTTTCCAGACAAAGAAACAGAGACTCAGCAGCCGGAACCCTCGCTCAGAATTGCACACCCCTCAAGATTAGAGCGAGACTGGGACTCATCCGCCACCCTGACTCTTGTGTGCTTAGGGACTAGAGGTGACAGAGCTGCCTGGGAAACACGAGGGGCAGGCAAGCCTGTTTGGGGACCCACCTGTCCCTGGTGTGACTCTGTCCCAGAGCAGAGACAGGCTCAGGGAGCCGCTGTCTGAAAGCCAGTGACTTCAGGTGGCCTGGATCTCCTTTGTGAGGGTGTTTGGGTCTCAGTTTGAGACAGACCTGGGGGAGAGTGTGGGCTACTCGAGCACCAGCAGATGGCCATCCTGCCCATCCTTCCCAGGGGACCCCAGGGCATTACCCCCTGTACACCAGGGGAGGTACCTGGAGTGTCCCCATTGGACAGTTGAGGGCACTGAGGCTCACAGAGGTCAGTTGCTCACCTGGGGAGCGAGCTGGACTTGGAGGTGGGTACAGGGATTCCCTCTGACCCGCTTATCCTGATCCTGGGGAGGCCAGTGCCTGGTTAACTTCTCAGGGGAGGCCACCCACTGAGGGGGCCACTGAGGGGCAGGACAGGATTTGGGACATGAGTACGAGCAAGCAGCAAGTTGACCCGTGGCACCCCCAAGTGACCTTGACTGCTGTGGGAGACTGAGAGGCCCGAGGTGGAGTGAGGTGGGGGATTCCAGGTTCAACCTAGCTGGCGTGGGGGACCAGGACCCCTGTGCAAACCCCGAGCCCTGAGGTGGGGTCCTTTCCAGCCTATCTGCTCCTGGAGGGACGTGAGGTGGGGTAAGCCTGGGGACGGGGAGGGGACCCAAAGAGAAAGTGGGGACAAGCAGGCCCTCCCAGGGGAGTAACAAGGATCCCAACCTGGAGAAAGCCGCTTGAGGCTTCAGCCACACAGATGCCTCTATCAGGGCCAGAGCTGTCACCCTGGGAGTCATTGTCCTGAGTCCGGCCCGTCGCCCTGCCATCAGCTCCACTTGGACCCCAGGAGACGGGGCAGAGTGTCCCCCGAGGAGCTCTGGGAAGGTCAGGACCCTGCAGCAGGGCAGGAAGAGGGAGGGGACGACTGTCACCAGCAGAGCAGGGCCTCAGCCTCTGGAGGCCTGGACCACAGCTGTGACTGGGCACGAATCCCAGGAATGCAATGGCCCCTGACCCGGGAGGGCACACAGGTCCTCCTGGGGTTCTCTCTGGCCCTTGGGGTCAGCACTGCTGGCCTTGCTGTCTCCCTCCAGATGACCGAATGACCTGGCTGCTCCACTCTGGGCCTGCAGGGTGAGGCAGGAGGCTCCCTCCTGGCCCCCAGCCTGCACACATGCAGACCTGGGGCAACTCTGCCTCACCCCACACGTCCAGCCTTGGCCAGCAGGGCAGGAGCAGGCACAGAGAGCCAGGCGGAGCCTGGAGAATGAGCCCCGAGGCTGGGCTGCCCCCCCTTCCCAATAACAACGACAGCAACACGCTGTCTGTGCCCCGGCCTCACCCCAAGATGCAGGCACGACTACTCACCCCATCTGACTCTGAGGACACCAAGGACAGAGCAGAGCACCCACACTCCTGTCCACACTGACCCAGCCTCCAGCTCAAGACTGTGCCAGCCACGTCTGAGCCCTCTTCCAGCTCCAGAGGTCTCTGCCCGGCTCTCGGCTGGAGGCACAGAGGATGGTGGGGCTCAGGCGGCCCAGGAGGTGCAGGCGCAGACGCAGCTGCAGGGCCACACATGAACAAGGACGCAGGGACATGTGGTCTGGCACCATGCAGTAGATGGGAGCAGGTGGCTGTAGCCAGGGACAGGCCACAGGGGGTGAACCTGAATGCATCGCAATACCACAAAAGAGAGAGAGGAGAGGGAGGGCAAAGGACAGGGGCAGACTCTCGGGCCGGGCCCAGCCTGGCTGCACTGAGCAGGAAGCACAGGTGGGCCCGCACACCTGCACTCACAGAGCCAGGGCGGAAGGGCCACCCAGTAGTGGAAGAGCCCCAGGCCCCGCCCCATGCCCAGGAGACTGTGCCCGTAGCCCTCGCTCCCTGACCTTGCTCCTGCCCTCAGGCCTAGGAGGGCACCACAGCTCCTCAGGATGCCTGTTCTCTCTGCCTGACAGCTGCCCAACCTGGACGCTGCCCTCTGCACCAGGAACCAGGGGTGTCAGTCACCCATCCCTCCCTGACACGGCATCTGCGTCCTTCCTGGGCTGTTGTGTGTGGTAAGGGGGGCCTGTCCCTTGCAAAGGGCTTTGGAGCCAGGAGGGCAGGGTTTGGGAAGCAGCAGGCCTTGCCTAGTGCAGCTACCAATAGCCCCCCAGGTCCTTGCGCATGTTAGAGGAGGGCACCCCTGCTTCTGGTGGACATGTTCCATGCCCAGTGGCTTGCTGTTGAGTAGAGGAGGGACTGGAGTGCTGGTGCAGTGCACAACGGAAACTACTGCCCTTGGCAACCCTATACCCAGAGCTCCTGTTGGTTCCTGTGTTGTTGGGGGCTTACAGCACAAACCACCAAGCTGCCCTTTCACCCTGGGGAGACCGTGTGTTCATTTCCATTGTTCTGCTCCATCTCTTTTCCCATGTGGGGCAAGGGTGGGATCTGTTCCCTTGTGCAAAAGGGCAGCTTGGCAGTGGAAGATACCAAGAGGTCATTCATTCATCCAGTGTCCTCATTGTTCAGCTGGAAATACTGAGACCCTGTGAGTGGGGTGGTTAAGACTCCACCCTCCCCAGCTGTTTTATCTTGAGTCTTTAGCATTTGCTGTGTACAGGCTGAACCAGCACTGGCCCCTCCAGAAGCCAGGTGCCTCCCTGAGCATAGTGAGCTGTCACCTGGGTGGCTGTGAGTTTGTGCCGCTGGCCCCTAAGGATGCTCAGCACTCTACCTCCTGCCCTGGCTCCTGGGAGAGTCCCCAGCATGCCGGCCCCACAGCTCCTGGACAGCACGCACACATGGGGAGGTAAGGTCCTGGGATTGCACGCTGGACGCACGTTCCCCAGTTCCTGGCCTCAGATAAGGCCTGGCTGGCCGGGGGGAGACAAGCGGCACCCTGCCGCCTCAGCCCGTCCCTCACCCAGATAAGACACCTCTGCTTCTGCCCTGGAATGCAGACTGTGCTCAAGGTCAGCAGGGCTGGCGCCAAGGGACACGTGTCCCTGCCCTGTGCTCAACCGGGGCACACACTGGAGCCTCCTGGGGAGCTGCTGGGGTGACTGTGGGGGTGGGGCCAGGTCTGATACTTTCCCAAACTCCTGGACTGCCACTTCCCTCAGGGGGGACACTGTGCCCTACTCTCATGAGAGGGATGCAGAACTATTTGGGATTTGGAAACCAGTTGTTTTGCTAGACAACCAGACAACCGGAAGAAAGCACTTGGTCAGGGCCAAGGTTGTTTCTGCTCTTAGCACAACACTTAATTTCAAGAGCAAGAGTAACCAGCAGAAAACAGGCATCTCAATCAGGCATGGTGGTGGATGTCTGTGATCCCACCACTCTGGGAGGCTGAGGCAGGAGGATCAAAAGTGAGTCAGCCTGGGCAACTTAGTGAGACCCTGTCTCAAAATAAAAAATAAAAAAAAGAAGACCCTGGGGATGTAACTCAGTGTGATGGCCCTGGGTTCAATCCCTAGTAGCACAGGGAAGAAAAAAAGATAACAAGCAACTCAACTTGGTGGGAATTTGGTTGAATAAGGCCGTGGCTGCTCCCAGGCGGGCAGGAACCTGCAGTGGCCTCCCACAGCCCGAGCTGATGTCATTTTGGGGGGCATTGAGAGCTGGGGGGGAAGGGCCCACAGGCCACATGATCTGGTGGCCCTGCACTTCAGGAGGATGTTGACAACCCCAAATTGACCTACCGTGATGGGCAGCTGAGCCCAGGAAGGCAGGGGCTGGGAGGGGACCGTGCCCTCCAGCTGAAGTCTGGTGACAGATGGGGAAGGACCTGGGTGGGCAGGGTGGAGGTTGAGAGGCTGCAGCTCACACAAGAAGCAGGTCTCACGAGACCATGCCCCCACACCCGGGGTGGAGGGTGTCCCCGGGGCCACGCCTGGCTTCCCTGGCTCCCTCACCCCGTGGATGTTGGAGTTGGTGACTTCTGGTCCAGAGCCGCCCTGACACTGCAAGGTGTTTACCAGCACCCCTGTCCCCACTGTGACTCCAAGGTGTGCCAACCTTGGTGGCCATCCTCTTGAGGGATGCCCCCTTGGGGACAAAACACCACTGAGAAGCCATGGCTTGGAGCAGTGATTCTCTGCCCTAGATATGCACTGGAATCCCCCCCGGGCTCTGGAGGATACTCAGACCTGGTCCTGGGCCAGCACCGGGTGGGTGGGATCCCCGGGGGGCGGCACACATGAAAGCGCCCCCGGAACTGGAATCCCTGGAATTCTCAGGCTGGCCCGGTCCAGGGTCCCCTGGGGCCGAACCAGGACTCCCACTACTCCCCTGCCGGGCTCTGTAGCTGCTTCTCCTCCGCCCCCCAGCTCCCTCTTTCCCTGGGCCCGGCCCCCTCGCCCGCCTCCAGTCCCGACGCCTCCTCCAGCCCTTGCCCTCTCGGGCTGGATTTAGTGGGCAGCAGCGTTTGGGAAGGGGGGGTAGTCCTGCGGTGCCCGGCAGGTGGGGGCGGGGACCCCCGTGAAGCCCGCGCCTCCTCCTCCCGGATGGAAAATACAAAAGAGAAATAAATGCACCAGGGCCAGTCCGGAGCCCCAGCGCGCGCGGGAGGAGAAATGAAACGCGGCCCCAATTAGGGCCTCTGCCTCTGCAAACTCGATGCTCGGCACTTGAACTGTCACGGCGGAGCCTTAATTAGCAGCGCCAGGGAGAGGTCAGGCACTGCGCGGCGCTGACGGCGCTGACGGTGCTGACGGCGCTTTCGCGGGTGCGGAGGGGCGCGGGGGAGGGGCGGCCGCGGGAGCGCGGGGCGCGGGCGCCGTGGGAGGCGCTGCGCAGCGGGCGGGGGACCCGGGCTCCACGCAGCCTCCCTGCCCCTGCGACACCGCGGCCGCCCCGCCGGTGACCCCGGCCCTGCCCTGGGCCCGACCCATCTGCCGCTGAGCGCCAGCTAGGGTCCCGGGCCCCGCGGGGGCGGGCAGCATGCTCGGCTTGAGGACCTGGTCATCCATGCTCCAGGATCTCAGTAAGTGCCCGGGCGGGGAGGGACAGGGGAGGACGAGGTGGCGCTCTCTGAACAGATGCACACCCCACTCTGCGATCCGACCCAGACACGTGGCCCTGGGCGCCAGCCTCGCAGCCCCATCCTGTCAACACAGAAAGCAGACACGCACCGGTGCCCAAGGTCTGGCTGTGCTGGGCGTCTAAGCTGGGTGCCAGGTGAAGATCACCTTGAGACTAGCCACCCAGCTGACTGCCAGGCCAGGCTCCGCCTTGCCCTGGAGCTTCAGCACCCCCTGGGGGCAGAGGACTCTGCCCTGGCAGGCCCCCTTGTACCGGAGGTACCAGGAGAATGAAATCCAGGAGGGAAAAAACAGAGGGTCGCATATTTCTCCCCTTTTACTTGCCAGGTGACAACTTAGGGTGGGATGTGGAGCTTGAACCCTATTTCCCCAAGACTTACCCCAGCTGCCTTGGGGCCTTGCGGGGATGGGAACTTCACAGCACTCAGGCCAAGACCTGGCATCGTTGGTGCTGCCCTTAGGAAAGGAGAGGGACGGGTGTCATGGGCCCATGAGCCAGGGCCCAGTAATACAGATTAGTCCTGTGGAGATGGGCTAGCAGGCTCAGGGGGCAAGATGAGAGCGTGGAGGGGGCAGGGTCAGGCAGTGGCTGCCGAGGTCCCCATCCAAGGGGCTGGCAGAGCTGTGATGGACAGCAATTCTGGTTCCCGGGTCCCATGGGGGAGGCTGTGATGACAGATGGCTGGGATGGGTTCCCTTCTGTGTCAGGGTGGGCATCCTGCCCTCCCTCCAGGTACCCGCCGGCCTTTTCTGCCAAGAGGGTGTCCTGCCCACCGTGCCTGGCCTCCACCTGCCACCCAGCTCTGCGTGCACAGTGGTCCTGCTTGAACTGCAGCTTTTAAAGCTTTTGAGAGCTCGAGGGGAGAGTGTCATTTGCGGAGAGGTCGTGAGCAGTTGATGATTATAGTGCAGCGGGTAGAAAGAGCTTAAAACAAATCCCCAACCATCAGACACTGCTTGTATGGTTTCCAGGCTCTCCTGGGGGTGAGTGGCGGCAGCCGCTTACAGGGGGCAGCTGTTCCCTTTGAGCTGAGTGAATCTACAAAACTCCTCTTATTTTGGTGTCTGGACACTGCTTCCCTCTGCCTGACCTGCTCTGTGATCTCTCCTTGAGTGCCGTTGGCTGTTGGAAGGAGGCTCTGACAGCCCAAAGGCCTCTCTCCAGCTGCGACTTTGACCCAGCCATATGGCGTCTCAGAGCCTCAGTTTCCCCAGGGTAGATGGGATGATGGTTGTGAAGTCTTGGGTGTGTGCCTGGCTGGCCATCTTCTCCATTCCTGGCTCTCAGTCACTGCCCAAACCCACCCTGAGGGCAGCGAGGAGCCAAGGCCACTGGCACATGTGATGGGCCCCGCCACGCCCATGCTGTCCTTACCCATGATCGCCTGTGGGCCTTACCTGGAAGGAGACACCAGCTTCCTGCCTGTGTTTCTGCAGGTCCCAGAAGAGGGCGGCCCAGGTGGGGCCACAAAGCTAGGGAGGGGTGAGGGAGAGGCAGGGAGCCCAGGCAGGCCACGTCCCCAACCAGATGTCCTCGGCCACTGGCCACCTCTTCCTCAGCATCTGAAGAGGGGTACCTCTGCCACCTGCCGTCTGGGACGACCCTCCAGTGCCTGCTGGGTGGGCAGGTTCAGAGCCCTCCCACAGCTCTACAGCAGACCTCAGGCCCGGCCCCAGGCATCCCTGACTGCTCTGGGCCTCAGCTGAGAGAGGAGACATTGCGAGACACCCAGGTGACCTAGCCTGTGAGCATATTCTTCTTTTGGTGGCAGGGGCTTGTGTTCAGCCCTCGTCAGGATAAACGCACCCATAATACAGGCTTTGCACTTCCTGTTACTAAGCGTCCCACAGTTCCCGCGCAGAGTTCTGCCTGTGGCTCCACTCTCTCCACACCTCAAGGCCGGCTCCTCACTTTAGCAGTCTGGGCTCAATACATGCTTGCTGGAGAAATGGATGGCGAGCCTTTTCCTGGCCAGCTTGTTAGGTGTTGGTTCCATTCCTGGCTTCTCGGCAAGGGCTGTGCTTGAATGACTTGGAATCACATCCAAAGTCAGTATGGACACTTGGGGACACCTTCCGGCCAACCCATCCCCTAAGGACTCCCAGGGAAGAGTTCACTGGTGGTTGTACAGACCCGCCCCACCGGCTGACTTTCCTAGGAGGAGGGAGGCTCCATGTGTCCATGACAGTAGCCAGCTGCTGGAATAGTCCGCGTCCCCAGACCCCCCGAGAGCTGGCCCTGCCGTGGTGCCAGGCCCACTGAAATTTCACAGTGTCAAGTGCCCCAGAAGCCTGCAGGGATAGCTGAGCTTGCTCGTAAACCCAGCAGGGAGGGCCGCATTGCCAGACCTCAACTGGAGACACTGCTGGCCATGGCCACAAAGGGGCATCAGTTCTGCTTTGTCTTTAGTCCATCAAAAACCAGGCCGATCATGGCCAGTTTGCAAGGAAAGGACAAGGCCTAGAAACATGGATGAAAGAGGCCGAGGAAGGACTAAGACTGTGGGGATGGTGGATAGTGGGGTCCTGAGTGAGAACACAGGGCCCATGCTGGTTGGCGTGGGCACCTGGGTCTCTCACAGCAAATGGGAGGCTAGGGATGGAGCTGTGTGGCCTGGGTTCTCATCTCTACTCGGCCTCTTACCCCTGTGTGCCTGTGGGCAAGACCTGCTTCTCATCTATGAAAGGGGAGTAGTAACAATACCTATCTTGTTCCAGTCATCGAAGCACACAGCTGAACTCGAGACAGCGATTTAGAACAGGGCATTTCATTGGCTCGTGCAGCTAGCAGCTCGAGGCGGGGTCTCCTGCAGATCTGGGTGGATGGGAGCTGGTCTGGGGGCTCTCGAGCTGTGCCTCCCTGCTCAGTCTCTCCCCGTGCTGTTCTTACCTGGACACCTTACCTGACTGAGGGTTTACGCGCAGCAAGTGTCCCAGGGACCAGTACAGGCTGGCAGCCTTTGCCAGCCCCACATCAGGGGTCTCACGGTGTCTCCTGCTGCAGGAGAGGGGACAGAGACCCCCCCAAGGGCTCCTGGCAGCTGGGCTGCAGGGCCCATACGTGTGAATAGGGCGTGCATAGGGGTACCGATGACCTTGCTCCTGTATGATCTGTGACCCCAGATTTCTGTGCTCAGCAGTCCCAGGACCCTGAGGATGGGGGATATCCTGGAGGAAAAGGAAAGAATCCAGAGCCATGGGCCAGGCGTGCCCCTCTTGGGGCCTCACTTCTTGGGCTGCAGTGAGGCTGGACTGGCTGCTCCGGGGGCCCCTCAGCCTGGGAAGACCCTCCATGCACAGCCCTACCTCGTGGCACCTTGGGAGGAGGAGGCCACCTCCTACCACACCCTGCATAGCCCCCTCAGGACAAATGTTGGCAGAAGTGACCGTCTTTCCATCTCCTGATGGCCGAGAGCATGAGACCCCAGGGAAAGGGGGTGGCACGAGTAGGGGCAGGCCCAGGAGTCAGGGAACACCGGAGCCCCGGATGCTGGAAGGGGCCGGAAGGGGCATCCCCGGGAGCCTCAGGAGGAGCGAGGTCCTGTACACCTCGATGTCGGACTGCTGGCTTCTGGAATTTGAGAGAGTAGATGTCTGCTGTCTTGAGCCCATTGTGCCCATTGGTTACGTTGTCCCCAGGACATAGTCATCTTCTCCCAGTTTGTGTGTTTTTAAAACGTGCAGTGATTTAAAATCCCGGCTGGTGTCCCTTGTGTTCTGAGGACCTTGGTACTGTGGAGCAACCCAGACTGCTTGGGGATGGTGGTCTGTGCCTGCCCACGAGGCTGGGAGAAATCAGCTGAGCAGACCCGACGGAGGTCACCTTCCAGGCAAAAGGCCGGCCTTGTCCACAGCAGCCACCTGGGGACACCCGCAGGTCCCGGCTCCAGCTCGTCAGAGTCCCGGGCCAGGCAGCTGTGCCCTGCACCTCCGTCTCCGCTGACACCCCTGGTGGTGATGGGGAAGCGCCTGGGTGACTCTTGTCCCCTGCACCTGAGGTTCCGCCACCTGCTGAGTCCCTCTGTGCCACCCAGGACCTGCTCACCCGAGGGTGCCCTCTCCCACCAAGCAGTCTGAGCTGGCCGGAGGCTGGTCCCCACTGTATCCCAAGCATGTGGGGACACTGCAGCACCCGCTTCCCTGCTAATCTGGACGGCGTCCAGGGCTCACAGGCGGCGCAGTCTTGCT
Organism: Hystrix cristata; assembly: GCA_004026905.1. Lineage (NCBI taxonomy): Eukaryota > Metazoa > Chordata > Mammalia > Rodentia > Hystricidae > Hystrix > Hystrix cristata. The sequence goes on along the minus strand of PVJO010001511.1, from coordinate 8,702 downwards.
CTACTGACCTGAGTCATTGCAGCTGGGCACCCTCTGGGGTCCATCCCTGTGTCCCCGGCTGTAGTCAGGTGAATCTTAGCTGGCCACTACACCCAGGTTGGGGACACGGAGGCCTGAGGAGGTCTGGCCCCCTCACCCACAACCCTGCGTGTCTCCTGCACAGCCTTTGCCCTGTGCTTCGGGGTCTTCTCTGGTGCCTGAATCTGACACAGTCAGGCCCCTACATGGGTGACAAAGCAATTCTGCCCCCTCAGGGAGCCAGGGTCTGGGGAGGTGGCATGAGTCCCCTGGCTTGATGCCACACGTCACCTCTCTCCCCTGCTGTCACCAGTGAGGAGAAACCCTGGTGACCCAGCCTATGTGCCTTTTAATTAGAGACGATTAAAGCAGTGTAATGGTGGCACTTTGGTGGCTTCCTTAGGAGGGAGCACAAGCCCATACGGAACCCAAAAAAAGCTAAAACCCAGTGAATTTTTAATAGTGATTATCTCCCGGCACCCAGTGTGCTGCCATCTGGCAGGCCCGGCCCTTGGGAACTGGCGCTTCAGGGAGGGGTGGCCGTGGCTCTGCGCTCCGTCCGTGGCACCTGCCCCAGCACAGCACCCCCTCCCCCCCACCGCCCTGACACGCTCGGCCTCGGCCCCTCATGTCGCGGCCCCAGCCCCAGCCGAACCTGGATAAGCAGTGACCCTGGCATCTCTTCCTGTGCCCAAGGCCACCCTGTGTCCCAGCGACGGGCATCTGGGGACATCGTGGCTCTGATCTCAGCCAGTACAGTCTGACATGGCGATGGTAGTGCTGCCTGCATCCTGCTGTGTGCTGGGCTCTTCCGTCACTTGTCAGCCCATGATGAGGTGCCACTCTAGGATGGACCTGCGGTGGGCTGGTGTGAATTGTCACACCTTAGCACCGTGACGCTGCTTGTGTTTGGCAGACACGCAAGTGTGTGCATGTGTGCCCATGGTGGGAGTTGTCCTGTCACAGTAGACGGTGGAGCAGCACCCACCCTCAAACCCCGAATGCCAGGGGTGCCCCGTGTGATACCCAGACCATCTCAGATGTTGCCGGCATCTCTGCAGGGTGCATGAATGTGTGTGTACACATGTGTGCACATTGTGTGTGCAGCTGTCCCCCTAAGAACTAGGCAAGTCTGTGAATTTCCCGCAGCCATCAGAATGAGTGCCCACAATCACACAGAAGTGTGTCCTTCGGTGGCTCTGCAGCCCAGAGGTCCCCGATCAAGAAGCTGTGGAGCCAGGCTCCCGCTGAAGGCCTGAGAGGGTCCGCCTGCCTCCTCAGCTCCTGGAGGCCTCAGCGTTCCTTGGCCATCTTCATGTGGCTCTCTGTGTATCTGTCTTCTCTGGCTGCTCTCTGTGTCCAAATTCCATGCTTGCTTTTTTTTTTTTTTAAGATGCGGTGCTGGGATTGAACCCAGGGCCTCACACATTTGAGGCAAGAATTTTACCACTGAGCTACATCCCCAGATGTTTTTAATTTGAGAGACAGGGTCTCCCTAAATTACTAAATTGCCCAGGATGAGCTTGAACTTGTGATCCTCTCTGGTAGCTGGCATTGTAGGCGTGTGCATCCCCCACCTGCTTCCTAAGAGCACACTCAGGTTGGGTCAGGGCCGCCCCACTCCATTGTAACCGTGGACATAGTGACATTGGACATTGTAACATTGTAACCTTGGCTTTGCTCATCGTGCACCCGAAGGCCCTGTTCCCACGTGAAGTCTCCTTCTGAGGTTCCGGGTGGCCGTGCCTTGGGGACAGATATGCTGAGCCCTGGGCAGTGGGTGACTGGTGAGAGGACGACTATATGTGGGTTCCAGGCAGCTGCTGAGCTGTCCCCTTAAGACCTACCTGAGTCCTACCCCAGCAGCCTTAGCGGGTGCGGTCAGGTGGTGACCAGGCCATGCCAGGTTAGAGTGGGCCAGTGTCCAGACACATGTGGTGTCAGACACACGGTGACAGCATTCAGAGATGTCACTGCTGCGTCATATCACGAGCATAGATGGGAGTCATCCAGCTACCAGCCGAGGATGGCAGGAGCCACCAGAAGCTGGCAAAGGGAGGAAGAAGCCCTGAGCCTTCGAGGGCATGTGGTCTCCCCTGGCCTCAAGCTGCACGTAACTGTTTGTCATTGCAGCCCCAGTCCGTGGTGGAGTGTGATCCCAGCCCTAGAAAAGGACCACCCACCTTCCCTGCATCTCCTGCCTGCGTCTGTGGGATGTTTTCTCTCCCTTCTGTTCTTCCAGGAGGGAAGAGCTCAGGGTCTCCACCCATCCCCACTGCATCTGGAAGCACGGAGGACTCTGAGTGGCCTGGGGATGCCCGAGGGGCTGTGCCAGTCCACGAGAGTCACATTTCCTTTCTCTCTGCAGTGTTTCCCACAATTAAAATGAGGTGGGCTGGGGATTTAGCTCAGCGGTTAGGGTGCTTGCCTCAGAAGCACAAGGCCCTGAGTTCGATCCTCAGCACCCCCCCAAAAAAATGAGGTACCTCAAGCAAGCAGGCACCTCAGCCCAGGAGGGAGCTGTTCCTGGGCTGTGCCCCATCACCACTCTCCCCTCCCTTTGTCCTTCTTGCCTGTCCCCCTTTCCCATGCTGTGGGGTCCCTGGGTGCTGTGTGAGGTGCCCGCCCTCATCTTTATCTCTGATGGATCAATCTGGCTGGGATCTGAATTCATGTCACCTCCCATGGGGCCCTGTTCACCAGATGCCTCTGGTTTGTCCCTTGATCCAGGCTGAGTGACCCTGCATGCTCCCCTGACCTGTCCCTTCCTGGCCTTTTGGGGTAGATACCAGCTTCCCTGTCTCCCTCCCCAATGTCTGCTCCCAGCAGCCCTCAGGGCCCCATCCACTTCCTTAAACCCACACTGTCCAGGCAGCACACGTGGGGAGGTGCGGGTACAGACAGGCCACATGGGGCAGCATGGCGCCCCCAGACTTCTGAAGCCAGAGCTTGGACACCTGCCCATCCCTTGTGCCAAACCCAGCTGGAGACAGACGTCTGCCTTCCAGCCTGTGGGCCTGGCCTTTTGAAGCAGGGTTAAACTGGGTGTGGTGGTGCACGCCTATAATTCCAGCACTCTGGGAGGCTGAGGCAGGAGGATGGCAAGTTCAAGCCCAGCCTGGGCAATTTAGTGATTTAACAAGTTGCTGTCTCAAAATGAAAAATAAAAAGGGCTGGGGTGGAGCTCAGTGGCAGAGGCCCTGGATTCAATATCCAGTAGCACAAAAAACCAAACCAGAAGCATGTGCTTTGTGTGCTCAGTGCGATGCCCTCTGGGCATCCTCCTGCAGGGCCAGAGCCCCAGGACAGGGGCTGATGGGGGTCTTGAGTCACCTGCCCGCCCTGGGCCTGCAGTGCACAGAAGTACTCATCAAGACCCCAGGTGAGTACTGTGCTTAGTCCACCCATGTGCTCTTGCACCAAAATTAAGACCCAGAGGAATCCTCTGAGAGCCGTATCCACCTGGCCACCCCCTTTCCCCATGTCCTACCTCCTGTCACTTACCAGGGCCAGGGGAGGATCTTAGGGGTGGGTTTTATTTTATTTTTGGTTTTGCTTCTTTAGAGACAGGGTCTCACTATGTACATACTCCAGGCTGTCCTTGAACTTGCAGCACTCCTGCCTCGGCCTGGCTTCATTGTGGATTTTGACTGGATTTGTTGAGATGTAGGGCGCCTGCCACACAACTCCCCGTGTAGTGTCCAAGCTGTCTGGGAAGCGGCTCAGTGGCAGAGCACTTGCTGCCTAGCAGGCATGAGGCCTGGCTTTGAGCCCAGGACTGCCGAAAACCAAGTAGATAAGGCATCCTAGTTGATGGTTTTTGGTCGCTACTGCTATCTCATTTCAAAACATAACCGTCACCCAGAAAGAAGCCCCCATGAGCAGTCACCCCCCTCCCTCACGCCTCTCCAGCCCCGACAGTTGTGAATCTGCGCTGTCTCTGTGGGATTGCCTGTTCTGGACGGGCCGTGCTATGGAGTCACACAGTCTTTGGTCTTTGTGCCGTGGCTGGGAGGCTCGCCTGCGTGGCACCCTGGGTCGGTGCTGCGTCCCTTTCCATGGCTGTGTAGTATTCTGCTGTGTGGCTGTGCTGCAGTCTGGGTGGATGTCAAGCTGTCGTGTGAAGATTCTCCCACGAGTGTCTACTGGACGTCTCTGGGCACTGAGGCCTGCACACGCAGAGCCCCCACTCTCACCTGGTGGACTTCCTGTTTTCACAGGGTGCAGTGCAGGGCTGGCTGTGGGTGTCACTTTGTCACGGTACAGTGGGAATTTCCTGAGTCAGCGGGTACAGGTGCTGGCCTGTGTCCTTTCACCTTTGGGGTGGGGCTGTTGTTCGCAGTGCAGAGTGGGTTTCCTGAGACCCTGGCCAGTCACTGTGGTTTTGTAACATCAAGGTTTGTTTCCTCTCACACCGCGTCTCAAGTCTGGTTTCTGGGTAGGAGGGCCTGGAGCTTGGGAGCTTTGGACATCTGAGATCCGGCATGCTCTGTGTCTCCCAAGTTCTTAGCCTACCTGGGCCCTCAGCTAAACGCCCCTAATGCCCATCAAGATGCACATGGTGCCATTTTCACTTTATTTTGCTGTTAATGTTTTTTGAGATGGGTCTCACTACATTGCCCAGCCTGGCCTCAAACTCCTGGACTCAAGAAATCCTCCTGCCTCAACCTCTTGAGTAGCTAGAACTACAGGTGTTGCCAACATGCCCAGTACAGTTCCCACTTTACAGAATAGGAAACCGAGGAACAGAGGGGCTAAGTCACGGTCAGTCTTGGGTGTCAGAACCAGAGTGCAGCTGGGCAACCTGGTCCCAGAAACTCGTGAGTTACCTTGACAAGGAGCAGATGTGTGGATGGATGCGGGACGTTCCGGAGCTGGCCGGACTGCTGACCTGGAGGCTTCTGTAGCTCAGCTGCTTGGCTGTGTGCCCCCTGGGAGCCTCTGTCCACCCCACCCCTGAGCTCACTGGGTCCAGTTGGGGCCGCAGCAGGTGGAGGGACAAGGTCTTTGTCCTAGAGGCTGTGGCCCTGCCTCCTCACCGCCCGAGGCCATCACACCATCACACGGCCATTACACTGTCACCCGCTTGGCGTCCCTCTTAGTGCCTGGGAGGCGAGGGATAGTTGCTGGTGTGTTGTTTGCACAGCAGGTACCATGGGCCGTGGAACCTCAGGGGGCGCCACATGGCCACCAGCGTCCGGCAGCCAAGGGCCCTGGCCGGATGTAGCTGCTCAGTGCCCCACCCAGAAGTTCCAGCTTGCACCCCAGGACCCCCTCATTCCTGAAATGATAATCTTGGAGCAGCTGGGCTCCGCCAAGCGGGTGAGTCCTCTGGGAGTGCCACGTGCAGCCGCCACAGGTCTCTGTCACCCCAGGACGGTGCGTGCTGTGTCTGCTCAGGTTTCAGCCTGGCCGCCTGCCTCAGGTTTCACTGGCTCCCCCTTGCCCGGCCAGGTCCACCGGTTCCAGCCACTCCTGACACCTGCGCTTCCTGGAGCAGCCAGACCCCTCTGCTGGCCATATCCCCACCGAGGCAGCTGAGGTTGAAGCTGGACTCTGCTACTGGCCTCCTCTCTGGCCTCCGCTCGAGCCTCAGCCACTGTGTGTTTCAGTTTACCTGTGAATCGTGAGATCGACAGCTCCACCCTTTTTGAAAAACTCACTAAGATAAGCCATGTGCTCTACATCTGGTAGTTTATTGTTTTGTTTTTGTTTTTTGAGAGAGGCTCTCGCTATGTAGCCCAGGCTGGCCTAACACTCCAGGTAATCCTCCTGTCTCAGCCTCCTAAATGCTGGGATTACAGGTGTACACCACCTCACCCCAGCCCATCCAGTGGTATTTTGTTTGTTTGTTTTGTTTTTTGTGGTGCCGGGGATCGAACTCAGGCCCTTGTGCTTACAAGGCAAGCACTCTAATCACTGAGCTAAATCCCCAGCCCCATCCAGTGGTATTTTGATGGGCGAGGCTTATGTGAAAGCCAGAGGAAGAGAAGATGGTGGGTGGTTAACTCCAGGTGGGGGCAGCGGGGTGCAATGCTCAGGAAAGATTTTTAGAGACGTATAGAAGTTTTCTAGACAGGTGTGGAGGAGAGAAAAGGGGAAAAGCCAGAAGGTGTCTTAGCGGATTCTGTTCCATGCCGGAAACCTTGGGTGACATGGTGAGGGGTACAGGAAAGGTGGAGTGAGAATTCCCCAAGGTGCACGTTTTTGGGGAAAATGAGGCCCAGGGACATCACCTGTGACCTGCCCAAGGTCATACAGCCGGGAAATGGCAGAGTGGGGCGCAGTGGGTGACCTGGGCCCTGGCAGTGCCCTCTGGAGGCTGCTGACTGGGAAGGTGTTTGTAAGCCGGCCCTGCTGGCCTCGGCCATCACCTCTTGGGGACCTGCTGGACTCACGCCCACAGGCTCTGCTCAGGGACTCCTGCTCCTCTGCAGGGTGAGCCCTTACTGGGCGAGGGGTCTGAAGGGTTCTGCTCACCTCGAGGCGGCAAGGCCTGGGCACCTGGCTTGGTCTCTGCAATCCACGCTTCTTGGGACACCTCCGGCCGGTCATTCGCCTCTCCTCAGCTCACTGGGTGGTGCTGCCCCAGCCCAGGCTGAGTCGTAGAAGGGTAGAACATGTGGGATGGAGGAGAGTGTTGGGGGTGGGGGGGGACCCACTCTGCCTCAGTTTCCCCACCTGTGCATCAGGATAGAAAGGGGCTGGGTATGAAGGTTGCAGGAGCCTGCCTGGTGCCTGTGGGCCCATCCTGCTGATGCTCCCCGCGTCCCAGTTTCTGCCGCCTTCTCTTCTGCTGTTGCCCCCTGCACAGCAGGCCCCTGGGATCAGGTGTCTCTGAGGCGGCGGGCCGAGCAGACGGCCTCCTGGCTGCACACCTGAGAACTCGCTGGCAAAGTGTTTGCTTAATTAATTGACTGCGAGGGGGAGCCGTCCCCATGTAAATCTAGCAGCAGGCGCTGGCGCTCACCGCCGGGATGCATCGGATGCAAGACTAGACTTTAAATAAGGGTGCGATGATCTTGGAATAATTGAAGACTTGGGGAGACAGCAGCCCTGGGTGTGCGCCCTCCTGTCCCCTGAGGGCCTCTGGCCCCTTTCTGGTGCTGCTGGCCCTGCCCCCAGCCACGCCAAGCAGGGGTCGGGGTCGGGGAGAGACCCCTGGTCAGCCCTTCAGAGGGGAAAGTGAGACTGGGGGGGTGAAGAGGCCGAGTCAGGCTAGAGCATCCTCCTTCAGGGAAGAGCCAGGGCCTCCCCAGATTTGGAGTCCTGTGGTGGGGCACCAGTTCATGGTCTCGTGTGCCCAGAGACCCCAGTGCTGACCTGGTCTCCCCGCACCCCTGCCTGGAGCTTGGCCAGGTGCTGCCCACACTCCTTGCCAAGCAACAGCATTTGGGGCCAACAGCTTCCTTCTGCATATACATCGGTTTTACAAACTTACTTATTTATCTGTATATTTGTGGTGCTACGGAAGAACCCGGGGCCTCACACATGCTAGGCACGTACTCCCCACTGAGCCGCACCCCAGCCCAGTCAACCGGTTTTATGAAAATGAGTCGAGGCCGGGGGCCCTTCCAGAAACAAAAACAGCTGGGCGAGTTGAACGAAGTCACTGCCGTCAACTCCTCCCTGCAGCAGGCCTGTGGCACTGACTTGACCTGAACAGGCTCCTGCTCCGTGGACCCCCAAGGGAGTTCCAGATGGGGAAACAGGTACTGTGAGCTGTGTGGCCTCCATGTCACACAGCAGAGCTAGACTTGAAGCCAGGCTGCCCAGCTGAGGGTGCCTTGCCCCCTGCAGTGGTACTCAGGCAGCCCCTTGGTCTCCACGCTCCTTTTCCAGTCTTGGTCTTCGTTCCCACCATGGCAGTGGTGTAGGTGCTGCCTCTGTCCCCTGCACCCCTCAGTCACCTGTGGCTGCCCTGAGCCAGTAGGCATACCTGAGTCAGCCCGGCTGTCCGAGGCCCCCAGCTGGTTACCCGCTGTCCAGATGTTGGGGTGGGTGTGCTTCCCCCACCACAGGCAGGACATACAGGGCACAGCCTGGGTCGTTGGTCCAGCCCCTGACCTTCCCCAGACCACATCATGAGCCTAGAGAGGGAGCAGCTTGCTCAGGTCTGACAGTAGGCTGGGCCAGGCCCTGGCCAGCCTTCACAGTGTCACGGCGGCCAGACAGCAAGGGCTCTGCCGTCCCTACCCATCCCCGTGTCCTCACCCGCCGTGATTCCTTTCTGCCTGGCAGGGAAGGAGGGAGCCAGGAAGGGCCCCTCCTTGGGCTGTGCCCGAGGCCGCTGCCCGCCCACCATTCCCAGGAGGGTGTCCTTCATCCTGCAGGCCACGCACCACTGCCGTGTGGAGGACAGATGGAGCACAGCTAATGAGCCTGCTTGCACCATTAGCACTCGAGAGCCTTCCCAGATTACAGCCGCTGCTGCGGCGCTGGGCAGCTTGTCATGCGTGAGGTGGGCGCCGTGCACGCTGGCTGTGCATCACCACGTCCCTAATTGTTGCTGTAATTGGGCCACCACGCTTCTGGGGGCCTGATGCCCCCCTTCCCGGGGACAGTGGGCTGGAATGAGCTGCCCTGCCCCTACCCAGCCTGTCTCCCCCCCACCCCACCCCCCATCAGGGAGCCAGGACCAACTAGTTGCCTGCACCCCAGTACCCTGGGAGGAGACGAGCCTT